>JAPYYZ010001761.1:0-40401 GCA_030522705.1 Eretmocerus eremicus | reverse complement strand
TCGAGGGCCGCGTATCGTTCTCTTAGCTTTTAACCGCGAGTGTGTTGAGTGAGTGTTTCGATAATTAGCTTGTGCATCGGCCCATCCATTCTTCATGTAGAAGTAACAATACATTCAGTGTTTAGTCTTCAAACGTTGTGTCAGCTTCCTTTTCTTTTCGTCAAGTGCTTCTTTATTTCTCAGTTCGAAGTCGAGTCACTCTCTCTAAAATCATTCCGAACTTGCCGTCCTCAGACGTAGTGCACGGTGCGCGAGTTATTTTCACTGTCTTAAACTCATTCTACCCTCGCGACACGATCAAAGCACGCTTGACAGGGACTCGCTCGTAGTCCCAATTTGACCAGGATCGCTCGCGTCTTCGGCTCGCCATCACGCGAAGAACCGAGGAACTTGCCACGTCAATAGTTCCTTTTTCTACTGGCGATTTTAGACAGCTCTTTTCTCTACTAGCGGGTCATTTTGTATAGTTTTTTTTCACTCCGGGCTATCGAAATGTCTTAATTTTTTTTTCACTCCGGGCTATCGAAATGTCTTAATGGGTATCCTATCCTCCTGATTCATCCTCTACAAATGAAGATAAACCATATTTTGTTTCCCAGAAATCGTCCACTCAACCCTGATATCATCTAAGAATACAGTGGATGCAAGCAGAGGATTTCATCAACAGTGAATTTAATTTCGATGGGTAAAATATAAATGAATTCCATAAAAGATATCTCGTGGTCCAATTCTTTCAAACAATAGTATATCCTACGGCAAGACTTCAAGGAGTCGATCGTTGTTCAGACTGTTGCTTATGAAAAATTTGTGTGATTCCGATTCTAAATGAGGATATTGAACCAGAATGATGTAGCAGGTGTAAATGAGTCTGCCAGCTGGGGTCAAATGTATTATTTTAGCACCTCCACCCTCTTCCTACTTCTGTACACGAGTGAGGATGACAATTATTGGTTATCGATGCCACGCAGGGTTCGCCGGAGGTACCAAGAATTCTTCAGAAGTAACTTTGGGAAATATCTCCGAATCTAGAATTATTAAGAACAGATCCAAGCTCCAACACCATACCCGACTAGACCCTCGGATGAAAAATGGGTACGATGAGAGGGTGCTGGTCGTTACAAGAATACCAGAAGCTCTTGACAATCAGGAAATTCTTCTTCTTGTCAGGACGAACAAAGTTCCGGAGTTTTTTTGTGACCTTTTCTTTCAAGCTCCGAAGGTCTTTTATAATTACAAACACTGGAAAGTTCTTGTTCTCGTTAGGAGGAATGAAAAACTTCAAAATTACGGAACGAGATGAGGGAAATTTCGATACAACTTCTCAACAGCTGTGATCTTTGTGGAAAAATGGAGGGTGGACATTGGAAAATGAATACTCACTTAGAATTTTGTTCAATCAATAAATCCATGCAGAAAAACTCGAAATTCAAGTTTTTGGCATAAAGAGTGCAGATTGATTCCTCATCTGAAGTGGCTTCGATTGAAATATTTACACGGATAATATCTAATATTGACTCATAGTGAGATTGAAACTGTCATCATGCCAGAGCGATCACTTGAAATTGACGCTCGTCGATCTTTCGTAGTTCAGGCGCCCGCGGAGCCCGCACGGCCCGGATGTAAGCAAGCATTTTCATTTCTCTGCACTTTTTCGAGCCAGAATTAGGTTTTCACATCAAAATGTGACGGACAACATCGCAGACGACCGGCGGTTTGTAACCGGCAAATTCTGTGCGAGGGCACCAACGTATCGGAATCAGTTCTTTGAGCCAGAGTTGGAATAAGAGAATTTACAAGTGCCAATGCAGGAGTTCGCGGAGCCCGCGCACTCTGCAGATAAATGATTATACGTTTACGAAACAGCACTCCCTTCACAAGTTCTTAGCAATTTAGAGTACGCGAAACTATTGAGAGTAGATGGAAATTTTGCCGAGTTGATTTACAATCTTGTTTTCTCGGTCCACAAATTTGTAGATACAGGAACCGGCAACTCGTGGAACTGAGATATTTTAGCTCAACTTCATCGAAATCGGAAGTACTTTGGCTTCATTTCAACGTCATAGTATGAGCTTTGAGAATATCGAGATGCGCCAGAGTTGTAGGTCTGGTAAGCTTCAAATTCCTTTGAAGGAAAATGACGCATTTTCAAAAATTGAAATTCTCCATTGGTAAAACTAGAACGATTCAATTTCACTTGATAGAAATTGAACGCATCCTAACTTATCCTGGACGCTTTAAAGTTATCTGGAAAGCGTGGGAAAATGTCGAGGTGCGGCAAAACATGCTTCCAAAGCTTAGTATGGCCTTAGAGACTACAGGTAACTCATGTCTTTTCATAGATGTCAATTTGAAACAAGATACAGCTACGAAACATGATTCAGTTGTCACATACAATTGTGGTATGTATATTCGTTAACTGCTGTTCATCGCATTTCAAGTTGTGTAGGCGACAAGAGGTGGGCTAGGATGTATCTCAAAACCACTCATCATGAACTTTGTAAAGCTGGCTTCTATTCACCACAAGTGAGTGTGTAGATACTGCAGCATCACTATCGTAGAGGAGCAGAGGGAGTTATTATTGCCTTGATCTTTAATTTTCTTGGAATTTCAACGTTGACTCTTACGGATACATGTTTAAGTAGGGGGTGGGTATGCTGGGAAGAATTGCATTCTCTCAGATCTGCAAGACTCTTGTAATTGAAAGCACTTCAGTCAAATTCCCAAGGCTAAGGGATACCATCGCGCGGATTGTTTCGCTTTTATCTCTCGTCGTGTTCGTCGTCGCTGGCCCGTGAGATGGAATAAATTCCACGTTTCTTCGGTGAATCTAAAATATTTGACTGTCGTGAAATTCTGTCGGGGTGTTCACCCTATTATTCCACGCCACTTTTCCGAGTTCAAAGGAGATTCATTCGAAATTTTGATCAATTTCATACACAAAAGTACATCATAGTCATTCATTTCGAATAATCTCTTTGGTTGTGTGAGAAAAAGTTTGAGATTGACTGTCCCATTAGAGAGTTGGAGAGTCATCACTTGTCCTAGAAGTGGTGTAAGCCAATCAACTAGTAGGGCAGATTAATGGTCTTGAGCTTTTTCAACTAATGAACACTTTGAGAAGTTCCTCACACGCATGCATACTCACGAAGTTGGCACGATTCATGCTTTTGTTCTCTTGTATTTGAATCCAAGACTCTCTCTGTGGTGATCCCTTCGCACTTATCGATACTCTGGGGCAATTTTTGTGAATGCCAGTCACGATCAGCCTTGAGCGGCTACTACGTGCGTGGTACATAGGGAATTCAGGTGAAGTGTAAAGTGGTCGAGCTCTTTGAGTTCTTCCTTCTCTTCGAAGAATATAATATTGACGGTATCGATTAGTGGTGAGTCTGGAATGAGATCTATGATAATACAATTATCACAAATTCTATGCTTCCTGATTTCTGAATTCAAGACTTCCAACGGGGAAACATTGAAGATCAGCGAGCTCGTCAGCGACTCACACTTTGTTTTTAGTTTGTAGATCACACATTCGGGTCAAAAATTTAACCAATGACTGAAAAATGAACAAGCCGCTCAAATAAGAAGTCTCATTAAGGCTGTCACTTTTCCAGTTGCCCCATGGAAGAGCCGAGCGAATAGAAACGGTTGCCAGTAAAGGAAGAGTAAACCGTCACAAGTAACAACTATTGTTGAAATTGCTACTATTCACATGGTACACTCTCCGAGTTTCCAATCCCTTCAATTTGACCAAACTGCTACAGCCCTTCAATCTAGTTGCAAACTGACATGACAAAGCCCTCAGCAGTTTTTCCTCAGGAGTTCAAAATCCTTGTTTACGAAAGAACTAGAGATATCAATTCATTCTAAACAATTATAAGGTACTCTACATTTGGACGTGAAAGTAAATGGGATGGATTGAATCGGGAATCACAGTCACGTGCACACACCATTTTCTGGATAATAAATAAACATCCGAGTTTAGTTGCCCTGCACTCGGTCTTGTGGCTGAGACCCTTCAAGGCAAAGAATCCAGGAGCTCTTGAAGAAACTCATAAAAGTGTTGGTAGACTTATGCACACAGGAAACCATTTTAAAACTATTTTGACGATCGGTAGAGGGCTCATCGACGACGAAATCATTCTTAGGTAATGGTACTTTGGTTGGTTAAGCTTGCATCTTGTGAGATATAGCGAGGTTTCCGACAACGAATGTAATTAATATAAGTGTGTTAGAACTGGATTTCGGGATTGTGTATCGGATAATAATTTTCGATACGCCGTGAGTGGAAAAAAGAAACCTGTAACTAAAAGTCACTTCCAAGCACAAATGATTGATATTGAAAATTCTTGCCGATGGGAAAAGTCATTTGACGATGAGTACAGGCATAATGAGGGTTGAACCTCAGATTTTTTCTAAAACTCTGGAGAATATCCGACCAATCAAAGACGATGAGTTGGCTTTGGAGTTTCAACGCCCAGTATGATTGCGTGTAATCTGGCGAAAGAGTTGATCCTTCATACTTGTCCTTATCCGTGCTATCGTTCGACGACAGAATTTTGCTCAAAGAAAAAGTCCTATTTCTGGGCGACACAGAATGAGTGACAGAGATTCTCTCCAAGTCCGCTACTGTTCAAGAAGAAAATCACGTTCAGATGACTCGCATAAGTCAGTTTCAACTAAAACTTTTGAGATCCCGAGAGCAGGTTTCATTCGCTCAGTCCCATCAACAAGAAATCAAGTGGTAGATGAAGAATTCTGGAGTTTTTTCGTGTGATCAACGAATCGCCTTTCTAGATGAAACGGACCTTTCTTGAGAGCTCCACCATCTGCACTGCATGTGAAACTTCATAGTCATGGCTCGTGCAATTGAAACGATCTTTCATTTTGCGATTGTTAAAATAAATCTACGATTATCAGCTCGACTGCTGATGTCAATGACTGACAGCTCTCTTGGGAAAAATGTGATCTCACTGAGGAATCGGATCATTGAGCTTCCAAATGTCGTCGGCCAGTCCGTTATAGATCCAAACTGTCGCGAGGATAGACATGCTCCGTTCATCGAAAAACTTGCAATTCGCCGAGCGAACCGAGCCTAGCTGAAGCAGCCATAAAGAGAGAGGGTAGAAAGCCGAGAGAAAGAGAATGGCGGAAAATGAGGTTG
Source organism: Eretmocerus eremicus (assembly GCA_030522705.1). Classification (NCBI taxonomy): domain Eukaryota; kingdom Metazoa; phylum Arthropoda; class Insecta; order Hymenoptera; family Aphelinidae; genus Eretmocerus; species Eretmocerus eremicus. Next base: position 35,237 of record JAPYYZ010001761.1, on the reverse strand, counting down.
CTGATGCGAATAGAGCGTTAAAGCGGAAGATTGCGACGCCCTCGTGTAAAAGGTCTAACGAATCGTCAGAGTTGCACATAAAACACCTGCGCTCGATCCCTTCAGCCTTTCTTCTAAGACCTTTTACGGGCTACGCCTGGTAGTCGTTAATGGTGACTAGCTCTGAAGAAGTGAACTAATATAGATAATTAGATGCTTGCTCTTTTGCACGAGGTATAATACTCCAAGGACTTTAACATTTGTTTAACGTAGTGTAAGCTCTTTCGGGTCTCCCAGGATCAAATTTAATTTGGATATCTTTCCACAGAGCTACTGAATGGGTATGAAAAATTAAAGTGTCTCGCGACGCTAAAGGGTTGAATACCGCTGAGTGAAAGCTCAAAAGCCTAATTATGCCGTCAGGCTCTCTCGCCTCATGGCCCAAGTGACTCTTTTAATAGCTTTCACAGTAAACGGTATACGATATACCCTAGACGTACGACGTATTTGAACAAGTTCGAGACAGTTTCCGAGTGCTCTGAATTTTTCAAATTACTTCTGAATCATATTGTGATGAATCATCTTTATAGCCCCCCCTCCTCCCCTCAGCTTACCACAGTCTTTCCGATCGGTATTATACTCAAAAATTGTAAGAAATTCGAGCGCAGAAGCAAATAAATATGTCTCAGCTACAAAAAATGTTGAATTCGAATAACCGAACATTACTAACAAGGTCTCCAATTATGAGATTCTTATGGATCTTCCAAGCTAGTACCCTCAAAGAAAAACATGAATGAAACCCTCTCACTATCAGAGGCCAGAAGAGTCCTGATAAACTGTATAGGATGTTGGGCCTCCGACTTGCATTTGTTCTGATCGAGATCTTTTGTTTCACTCGCCCTCATTAACACGTTCATTGCGATGGGATTCGCAGGTGGGTCTCAGTTTCGTGGGTGATGAGTTGAACAAAATGTCTAACGACACCGAATCAAGTCCAACAAAAAAAATTGGCCTATTTTATACCTCCTCCAGAACTATGAAGAACGTGCTAACGTAACCCATGGTGTGATTCCAACAGATAACATGGATGTTGACAGTTCAAGTCTCTACTCGGTTACTACAAAATTATCAAACTTGGTACAAATTTTATGATAATGTGAGAGCTCTCAGCGAAGATTATTCCTTAAAGTGGCACACGAATGAAACTATTGGTACCGTTTCTTTATCCTTCTGTACACGGAAATCTGTATGGTATTGTGCACGGAGCGTGAATTTTTTATCGTCCACAAAAATGTTATTCAGTTAGGGAAGTTGATAAAATTTTCTCAAAAAAAAAAAGGATATCTGAAATGAATCCAAAAGTTATCACAGACATCGAACATCATAACATTCCCTCTTCTGTGACATTAAGGAACATCAAAGACAACATTAGGACTCTCATAGCCACTTGCTAATATTTTTCAACTGCGATGAGTTGAACCGTCTTTCAAATTCTGGTTTCCATCAATTCAATTCAATCTGTGACTCAACCATCACATAAGCTGGATAATATAGAGGCAACATCTTGCTCAAGCCCTCCGTACATCAATATTCGTACCAAAATTTGAATTGCAACACAAGCATACATCCATATCGATCGAGTATCGATCAGTGATTAATTAATCTGAAACATCTTTCAAGTTCTCAACATGGCTTCTCCAATAAATCGAAGACGCGATCAAAATTTGATATTCTTCTGAATTTCTATAAAGTATCACTTTGATATCGGATGGATATCTGATTAGGCTGAAATACTGATGAACACGTGAGCGCAACGTGTACTCACCAGTTGTACATTGAAACATTGTGACCGGCGAGTATTGAGAGTAGTTGATATTCGACTACATACATCGTCATCAGTCATCGAGTCGCATTAACGATATCATGCCCCACCTCACAGGGAGAACTCCATCAACCCCAGTGTATGAGCGAACTATTGGAGACAGATTGATTGACGAGCTATACTAATCAGTGTAACATTCGGGGGAAACGGATTTGGCAATTTGCGCCCTGAAACTTGGGGGAGGGGTGGATCGGGATTTACATACGATGTTCAATTTCCGCATTATCTGCTCCAACCACAACATTATTCATCGAGACGGATGAAATTAACTGCGCGAACAACCTCTCTGCACCAGCGATGCATTAAGAAAACAAAATGATCGCGGCGGAGAGAATACGTGCTCAACTAATTAGTAATTAACGAATTAGCCCAAGTGTACGTGAGCGAGTTTCACCCAACTCTAGCCCGGACATTATGTAGAAAACACGATGGCGAGAGACGCGAAGAGAGAGAGAGAGAGAGAGAGAGAGAGAGAGAGAGAGAGAGAGAGAGAGAGACTTGCTGGCAAAAGCTTTACATCTAATTTGTAGTTGGTGGGCCAAGCTTTTCCGCATTACCCTTTACCCATGGTCGAATGGGGCTGCTGGGGACTGCTTCATTTGCTCACGAGGGCGATTATGCAGATGATGCACCTACCAATCAAGACCGCGTTTGCAAAATTAAAGATACTGAGCTTTTTGATTGAATGGTTGATTAGAGAGCTCGAAATTGATTATTGTGATCTGTATGACCCCCGGAGTTCTAGGAACGAATCAAAGAATTATACTTTCGAGTGAATCGTCCCCTGGTATCGCTCCTATGTCACGTTGACTCAATTTACGGATTTTCAAAGAAGCGTGTGGCATCTGATTCTTCATTGCTAAAGAATAGAATTTGTGGGTGAATCAATTTTGACGACAAGATGTTTGTATTGTATACCCATTTTTAACGAATCGGATAAAGATGCAACATTATTTAATATGAGATGGGCTATCGAAGTATAGTGATGGAATTGGATGGGATTCATACATGACATTCGCATTTGACTCTTTCGTAGATCAGAATTTCAACTTTCCCCACAAGTCTCCATCCATTTGCATTATAACTCAAATAAGATCTCGAAATCTACGGGAGTATATTCAAAGATGAGAGTCAGTAAATATACAAAATTGCGCTGAAAATATGTCAGGACGAGGAAAGTTCTTTGAAGGAAATTGCTTCGCGGTTAAATCCTTATCCGTCGAGGAAATCGTTCTGTGAATTATCGGCAGAATGTAAGCACTCTCAGATCTCAATATAGTATACTCACATCAAAGGAGAATCAAAATTTCAGAAGACACTAACTTTGGCTGCGATATATTGGACATCATTCTGTCTACTGATGTATAATTGCTCACAAGTGGAGCAAGTTTGACGATGTAAAGAAATTTCAATAAATGAAAAGTTCCCAATAAGATCAGAAAATAATGGAGATTGATGGGATTGGTTGAGATTCAAGCTTTTATATTTCGCAAGAGTAAAGAAGAGATGTCAATGTTTATGCCTTCTCCTTTCCGCAATATATCATCCCTTGTCAATGGAAATGTTCAACCTACAGTTTTAACTGGTGAGGATCGAGAAAATACTTTTTGTGAGAGCGACTCGGATAATATGGAAGAATTCCCCCTCAAGAAGAAACCCAATCATCCATAGTTTCAAAAAATTGCCATATTTGTACATGTAGTGATCCAGGGTGCTTGATGCACTAAAATGTCTTACATCCTTCTACTTTGTGTCGATGTTGGAAATTTTTTCACAATGATACCAGTCCACGTTGATTCACGTGGAACTCGAATGGTCTCATATTCTGTAGGCGTGATAGAATTGATAGTGAGAAGAGCAAAGTTCACGAGATATCTGTTCTCAAAGTATTCGAAAGAGATCGGGGATCATTATACCAGATAGAAATATTCAGCGAGACCGGAGGTAGAATCTGCAGGACAATTCTTATCATCTGAGACTCAAAAGTTATTGGGAAAATTGTGGTCGTTCTCCAGTCTGAGAGCATTTCCAAATTCCAATCACGATGCTCAGCTTGAACTGTTACAAGATCGTTGAAATGAGAAAAGGGAGGAGTATTTCAAGTCCCTAGAGACGGAGAAGTGTCAAAACGGAATAATGTTGAGAGCCGTACTGGTGAGTATCTTCAATTTGAATGAGAAAATCGAGCATAAAGTGCTATTGAACGACCGATCGCCGCAAGGGATTTGGTGCAAAGAACTCTTCTGTGATTCTCGTTTTTACTATGCTGATAAAGGGGCGAATGGCTCCCGAGCCAACTGATAAAAAGTTCAGAGACTGGAGGGCGAAGTTTATAGTGATAATATATTAACGCGTGCTGATGGCAAGGTGCTGTCTTCGGCTGTGCTACTTTATAATAGAATCCCCAACTAAGAAGTCAAGAGGATTCACATGTTTTTGTTCATATTACCTGTAGGGAACTGGAAATAGCTCACATGGGAACGAATTGAATTGAAGTATATTGCATCATAATAGCGAGGATTCAACTTAATTATCTCTCTGACGTATACTTCAACTGTACAGTCTATACTTCCAACTCTGCTCTACCAGATTCTGCAACATAATATTCTGGGCATTGGCCCGCAGAATGAGGAATCCAATCGAATAAACTTATGTGTAAGAAACAAATTTCCGCAGATCTAATCCCGAGCTCATCATCTGTGCAATAAGCATCTATGAGACATAGATAGTTTTCTACTCCACTTTCTTTGTCGTAAGCGCACGCAAATCGTTCATCACGAGAACTGATCATCACCTACAAATTGAATTCCAACACAAACAACCAAGTTTTTGGTTTTGGATCACTCCGGCATCCACCAAGGGTTTGTAAGGGTGCTACAGTACCGCTGATGAAATCGACGAAAAAACCTCTTAAATAAATTTAGATAGGGTATTGAATTAACTAAATATTCCAATGCCCCTGCATGAATTATGAAGAACCACAAAACGCGTCATCGATCAATACCGTCGACGGTCTCACACCACGGGGACGACGCTAGTTCAAGAACTCGCTTGCGTGAACAAGAACAGCGATAAAGACTCGCCACTCTAAATATTTCCATCGCCACCGAACCCATAGTACACATCCAATTCCAACGATATACTCTCCAATTTCCCATGAGACAAATCTGAAAACTTTTTAATCATAAATAAGGATCGTTTCCAAGTTGCTCCAATGCTCCAAATCCTCTCTGGTCGCGCTCACAGCATCTCCCCTCGTGTTCTCCGGCGTTTGCGCGAGAGCTCGGAGCGAGAGTTGCAGCCGTCCTCATCTGTCTTTCTTCATTCCGCATCTAACCGCGCTAACGCGCCGAGCGGTATATATATGCATGTATTTTGTGCGCGTAAAAGGCCAACTGGATTTTGCGGTAGGGGAGGAAGTACCTTCCCTGTTAGACCTAATCTAATTGTAAGTCTGACTCCAGCCGACCCTATGTAGATTTACGCGAGTACATTCGCTGGGGTGCAATTCCTCAGGCAAAATAAGAAACAGGCCAGACAACAGCTGGCACGGCCTCGCTCTGTTAAGCTCCAAACCGTGGAATAATGTTCTCATTCCGGCTGACTTATGCGATTTTAACGCGCCGTGCTATGACGCATTTTGCGTTTTTCTTCATTGTCCGCTTGGGCTGATCAGCTTTACCTTTATTTGAACACGATGATGCGGGAATTTTTTCACGAAGTCATGTAGATACGGACGGCTCCATTTCAAAAGGGAATGAATGCCATTCCGATTCTCAAAAAATCGAGTTGGTTTTTGATAGAACGAGTTCAGTAATGATACACTCGAAAAATTCTTTCGCTATCTCATATAAGAGCTAATAACCAGCTACATATTGTAAGAGGAATTTCACTGAACGGCTTTCTTTGGTTCAAGTATTCCATAATTAACCGATACGATTTTCTAAAAGTCCAGATGGCGCTTGTTCCGTTGTAATAAAGCCGTCCCTACATCGAAACAGAACCCAATTCGTATCCTTATCTTCGAGTTCACTTCACTCATATGCTTCATTCGACGATAAATACCTAGAAATCTCACCAGTTTCATGATAGAATTGTGTATCGGATAGATAGATCAAGGAATTCTTGAGACATTTAAAGCCCTCGGAATCTATGAATCTGTAAAAAACACTGGCAGAATTGCGAAATCATTTTGATGATCAGACTTCATGATTCTTTTGGTGACGTCTTCAAACCGTATAAAGAGCGTGTGGGTGAGAATGTTCTAACGACCAACTGAAAGAGATAAGAATAAAATGTCATCACTACGTGAAATTAAGTTGCAGCTAGACGAAATGATGAAAAGCAAAACTGTTGTTCGAGGATAGCTGCTGCTAGTGAAATGGAATTTTGGAATGCTGAGAATACATCTCAACAATTTTCCTTCCTGAACATTTCTTTTCAGTTGAAAACTCTTCATGCTTCCTTTTTAGATGAGATATTTTCATTCCCGAAGGTGAGTGCCAACGGTTCGCTTTGAATCAATTCCCGTAGGAGACTTGATGCTGCTTCATAATCTCTGAAGAGATCCAATGAAAGCGTTAGGTACAAGAATAAACTCAGCAATTTGGAGAATCTTCTTGAGCGTGAGGAGCGGTGTATAACCTACTGACTAAAGTGAGCAAGGGATGTTCTTTTAAGCACACCTTGACAGGAATATTTGAACACTACCGGTCAATAGTTTGGCTCACTCAAAGAATTTTTTTTTCATCTTCCCAGTTGGATAACTTGGGAACAGTTTGTTCTAGAGAACTATTACACATCTTATTTTGAAGCTTCACTTATGAATTTTTGGATGTATTATTGTTATGCCCTAGTTAGTGAATCAGCTTTGAGAAATTTGAGACGGAGAAAGGTATTTCCACGGAAAATTTTCACGATTTTCGCGGGTTTTTATGGACCCGGAATTTTTTGAGAAATCATTGGATCAATATCAAACCATAAGCATTTCAAAGTGGAAGTCAAGAGCGTACATATACGTGCGTATAAGTTTTCCTAAGCCCTTCTGAGTCTGTACTACAGTCATTTTTGTGAGGAATATTCTGACCAATTAAAGTCACCATGATTCAGGAATGATGGGAGGATTTAGTATTTGGTGACCATAGTAATGATTCCTGATGGAAAACATCCATTTTGAATAAGATATTAGGGAATAACAAAGGCCCTCTAATCAAACGTTTTTTCGCAAGTTTTTTCGTCATCCCTGAATTATGGTGACTTTTCTCGAGAGGGATCTTCTCTCAGAGAGAGACATATTCTATACTAAAGGAAGGACTGAGAAAGATTTTCGAACGCGGATTTTGAAGATCTTGATCCGCACTTCCAATTGGTTTCGGTTCAATATTGATCCAATGATTCCTCTAAAAAAGGCAGGGGGCCAAAAAACCCGTGAAGATCGTCAAAGTTTGGCCTTTTCCCATCTAATATAGTTTGAAGCTGATTCATTACCTAGAAAATAGCAGTAATATAATTGAGAGCTGATGGTCAGGCCCCAAAAATGAGCTGACCATAAGTGAAAGTCTTCTACGACCAACCAGCTGCAAATCATCTAATTGTATAAAGATGAACTTTTGGTAGAGCCAAGGTAAACTAGAAGCCGGTGGTGTACATTCTTCGTGATGTATAACCCACCATACGGGATAAGAGAAAATTTTGACGTCTTATTTTTAGATATGCTAAATTCAAATCATTTCGTCCATTCCGAAGTGAATTGAAGAATACTTTCATGAAGTCAAGATTCTCCATCCCTCAAATTTTGAGCCTGAATATAACTGATCACCTTCGAGTCTGGGAGACTTCAAGTCTGGGAAACTTAAAGGTGATCACTTATATTGAGGCTCGAAATTTGTGTACTCCACAAAATCTTCATCAAGATTGGATTATCGATTGAACCAGTGAAATCCATAGATCGGCGAATCTTCTTTGTAGAAATCAGTTTATTCGTCTAAGACTTCTAATACTTGGATTCATTCTATGGAAATCTAGTGCAAGAGGGAACTAGGCTAATTCGAGGTCTTTTGGGGCCCCACGACCTGCTCGGTCATCTGACTAGTCGTATGAGTGTACAGGTGGTGCCCAAAATTCAGAAATTACCTGCGCTATTCAAATGTATCTTATACATTCAACTAATTCGCTTGTTTCATAAAAAATATTAGTCAATGATCAAAAAATGGAATGTGGTTACTCCTGTCAAGGAGCAAACCAAACTGTCGATACAAGTTCATCCTCCAGCGTGAGTGAGATACGATCGTGGACAAAACATGTCAATCCAAATGTTATCCAATCTGGCGCCCTGTCAATCGATCTGATGAAGCTGCGTAATGCTATTGACATAACCGCAACATTCCCCACGACGATGATTCCATCTTGATTATCATCAATGCGGGTGGTCATGATCATCCGGGATAGCTCAGTCCAAAAGCAAATGCAGAATGATTTTGTGTCAAGGTGTGGATGGAAGTAATAATTGGCATTAAAGTGTAATGTGACGATGGGAGAAAAATGAATCACACATTAACGTTTCAAAAGCTGGCATCAAATGTATTTGGTATGTACTCGCATAGTAGTATATATATATATCGACTGGTTCTTATGAATTATTTGAATTGTAATCGTACGAATAGAACTATGGTATGAGAACTATGGTGGAGAGGAGTAGTTTGAGCAAAACTCTTCATTTGTTTGAGTCAACCGTCCGAAAATTGTCTGATCACAAACTTCTATGACGTCTATGCTCTAGGTTGGGCGAATGAATAGACAGTTTGGGAAATCATCATGACTGAGGTGGGATTTGCTGCTCTCTTGTGAATGAGTAACTATAATAATATCTCACCGTATACTGAGAAATAAGCTCTTCAGATGGAGCAAAAGCCCTGACATTTCATTGAAAATGAAAGAAAATGCCATTTGAAGGATATGGGAAGGGGGAAACGTTGAGGTGCAAGAAGTTGGGGTTTGAATGGCGCATGTGACAAACCGAGGATTCCTTCATGGACTTTTACTCGTGAATCTGAGAGACGAATCCATTTGTTCCCTGGATGTCATGGCTCCATTCTGAACTCAAAAAGTCGTACTCAAATAACTGCCGTATCTCGAGGTTTTTCAATCTCTGCGCATTGGAGTTCTCGTGGATATTAGGGTTCCATCAGCCGAAGAGTATCGAGAACTGTATATCCTCGTACGATCTCGAATGTTTTTTTGAGACATGGGCTAATCAAGATCGAGGTATGGGTCACTGAATTCAACCAGATTTTGATGAATTCAATTGAAGTCTCACTCCAATAAAGCTTCAAAGACTGAAACTGTACTAGGGTCACTTCTTTTAATCCCTTGAAGGCGCATCTTCTTTCATTTCTCTTGTTCTCCAGAGCACAGTGACTGAGAAAACTCTGGAGATTTGAAACTCTCCGAAATACTACATGGATTTTGAAGACGAAATCTCCATTCACGAAAAATATGACGCTTCTTCCACTCTATCTTCGAACAACTCTTATGTGGGGGTCAAATTACGAGACGGAAGGTGTTATTAAACATTAGAAATGAAATGCTTCTTTGTCTATGATTTGCAATTGTTAATGAGGGCTTGGCTATCTTTATTCTGATGATCAAGATGATATTTGAGAAGTGAAGGTAGTGACAACATCCTTGATGAACGTGATAAATTACGGCGATCCGATCAAAAGCTCAGCTCTGCTGCTGGCATGCTTGGATGGCCCGAGGGTGGGGGCTAAATTCCTCAAAGCTCCGACATTGACGAGGGAAATATCTCACACAGAATTCCTCCTGCACTACCCTTCATTCCTCTGACAAGAATGAGCTACGAAGGATTTCGCTCCTTAAATCCTTGCCCAGTAAGAGAGGCACTTCATGCTAAAGAAGCACGCGGGGCAATATGATCCCTTCCATACGGCGCGAGGCTCGCGCTCCTGATCCAGTCACAAAGGCAAGATCGATCGCAACCTCCCCGCCTGCCAGTCGGAAATATTCAAAGAGGAGCGAAGCATCTCAAGCGTTATGTGCCCGCGTATGTGGGCGAGAGCACGCAAATGAAAAATCTCCTGGATGGGCCACCTCGTCTTCCCGCAATGGAGGAATCAGAAGAAGAGGAGACGAGGAGTTGCGAGGAAGGATGAAGTGGAGGAGAGAGCGTGCCCTTGGTATCTCGTAATAGTTGCGAGAGAGCCTTGATAAATGGAGCCACTTGCGTTTCTGGGTATGCACCGTTGCACGAAAAGTGAGGAGAACTGCAAGATCCTACATCTTTCTTTACTCCACTTCGTTCTCAGTGAACTCGCTCGAGAGCTTGCATTCAATCATTCGATTCACGGTTTGTTTTAACATCACGGTGTCATACTTGTTCTTTGTTCAAATTACGATGGTTGTGCTAGGTATGACTGGAAAGGGTTTGGGATAGGCAATAGTTATTTTTGGCATTCGTTTGATGTATTGATTCAAACATGGCTCGCTGCTCGAATTTTTGAGAACCACTCATAGTGAATCCTTCAGCCTGTAGTGATAATGAGTCCACAATTTTTATACGAAACAAACTAGCACGGCTGCTGCTTGACTTTCACTTGAGGAAAACATGCCCAACTTGCTCCCATATCTGAATCTCAGGAATAAGCACCCATTGACCTTGCTGCATATTTTTTTCAAGTTTGTTGGATTAGAATATGACGAAACAAGTGGATTGGGCGAATCCAAAGTAACTTTCCCATTCGTTCGCTAGATATAAGTGCCTTTTCGCTATTTTCTTATTGCGTGCCTAAAAATACACAATCATACAGTGTCCTTAAAGTTTAGTGACAGTGGTGCCAAAATTTCTTGACCTGATAAGTCCCAACATATCTCAACCGGTTTGATTTTCTAGCTCAGAATCTTCATTAGACCTAGAATAACTCGGCCCTTGTTTATTCAAATTGAACGTCTTACAAATAATTTAATGGGTTCAGAAATGCAAGAAGACTTCAGAGGAGCAAGCTGGGTACGTTTACCTTATTTTGAGGAAAGTCCACCGTTACCACGAATCAAGTGAGCTTTCTCGGGCGATTTTTCCAAAAGAATTACTGCAATTCAGTGTCACACGCAATGTAGACATCTATTTGTTCCATGGTCTATCCATAATATTCCGAGTACACCTACAAGTTTCCATAAATCCTGTTTCGTCAACTATCTGCTTCACTGGAACGCAGAAATTTCGAAATCGATGAGCTACGTTTGAATCATCATACTAATTTCAAGTTGTGAGGTCACATCATCCTTCGGTAAAGAGAGCATTTTGCGCCGAATTGATGCAACGCTCTTTTTCGTACAATGCTAGTTATTAAAGGGAAACTTGGTTCTCAATACCTCAGTAGTCATAATATGAAAGAATGAACTGTCCATAATAATCACCGAAGGTATAATAGCTATCTCAGAGATATGTCATTGAATGTAATAAGTGTAAAAACAATATCGGTCTTGTTGGATAATTAATATGCAAGGCAAAGTGTTACATACTGCAAGCAATGTGGACAACCAAATACAATATCGAAAACGCGGGATCGCAGATAGTGGGGTCCTCCGTTATGATGAAAACTCATTGAAATTTTTTTTTGTGTTTGCAAAATAGAAGACCGATTAGGCGAATCCTAGAAATCAGTTGCTTGAGTGGCGTTGACGAATGCAAGCAAACTCTCTCCCAAAATTTTGAGATTTGGGTCGCTATGAATTCTGATAATGTATAAATAAGTTCCACTAATAGAGTGATAAATGAGTGTTCTGAATGAAGAGCAAGGGTTGTCATCTCCCCAAAGACGGGTCATCCTACGTCACACAATTTTCATCTAGAGATGCATTCGAACATTTTGATTACTATTCAGCATCATAAACAATATATCTTCACTCTTTGCATGAGTAGCATTCGACCATATCATAGGTCTATAGCGTATTGAATCGTAAGGGGAAGGAAAAGCTCTAATTTATCGACATTCATCATATATTGATATAAAATAGAACAAAACAATATTTCAAAAAAGTAACTCCAAGCTGCCCTGCGTATCGGTAGAATGAACCACTGTAGTAAATTTTGAAGCGATCCTTTGAAAGCTTTTGGAGTAATTTGAGCTATAGTGCAAATGAATTGTAACTACATCACAGTTCAAATCACTCCAATACCTTTCAACGGATCGCTTCAAAATTTTACACGGTTGTTCATTCTAACTATACGCAGGGCAGCTTGGAGTTACTTTTTCGAAATATTGTTTTGTTTTATTTTTAATGAATTCATAATGGATGTCGGTAAGGCAGAGCTTGTACGTGACCGTAAGTACGTGACATTATCAATAGCTGCGCTGTAGCTCACATGGGTGAGTTCATATCCGCGTTCACGCCCTATTATCTGGTTTCATGGACCTACCTAATTATCAGCAGCATGCTTACAAATTCCTTGAAGTTAATCAGAAGTTAATAGCGCCTATCACTCGTGGAGCACTTAGTTTGTAATGATAGAATTCAAAAAATTCTCTTTCATCTTAGCTCATCAGACTCTTGGATGAGGCCCGTAAGAGGTATTGCCTTTCGTTCGTGAATTGCAGATCAGACTAGGATGCAGGATGTAATCACGAGAGAACAATTTTTATATCAAGATATACTATACGAGATGCATAACAGCCTAAAACTAATTTTAAAAAACGAAGCAGATGTTTTATCCTGCATCTCCGCAAAAAGGCCACTCGCAGATTCTGTTCGTTTACTTCGTCTGACCTCATTTCCTCCATAAAGGGAATTAAGCCTCAACGCTAATTGTTTTTCCTATTTCGTGGGGCGTTGGATCAGAGCTGATATTACTCGAGATGTGTTTTCCTATCTCTCCAAAGAATTTCTCTACCATCACAGAGAACGGACTTTCTATTAATATCTTCAATGATTCGTTTTAGTTGGTCATTAAGTTGGGGAATCATTAGAGTATTACAGGTGATCCCATTACCCCCATACTCTGGACTGGTATACTTCATGCATGCGAATTCAAGCAATATGAGAGATTGGCAATTTTTTATTTTCCCCAGCTGAAACAGAGATCAGTTTCGCTCATTGACATTCTTCATATGAAGAGATTTGGTGCTGCCCCTCAATATATCACAGAATATTCACGACTATTCTTACTCATTCGACCACAGGGAATAATCCTGGCGCAATCCAGATATTAAACAGTGCTCTCTGAGAAATTCCCAATACGAAGAGTTTTGTTGTGTATTTTTCATAATTTGTCACCCTATTCTCCCCTTAACGGGCTTCACTTCTAGCTTAGTTTACGCTCAGTCCTCATGCTCATTCCTAGCTGAAATATCGGCATTGAGTTGTCAGTAATCAAGCTCGCAGAGAATTTGAGAGACGTCTCTGGATTATGCCTCTGCATACAGACGAGAAATGAATGTCAGATATACAGAGAGAACATAGATTCTCCACTACTGAAACTAGTTCTTGAAATTCATCGGGTCAGAGAGAGTGTACCACTCGTTTGAATATTCTACGTCCTTGTGAACTCTGATAGTGTGATGCCCGTTACTCCCGTTGCATTCAGCAGGAAATTCACCCAATTACGACAGCTCTAGACGCAAGTTCAAATAATTCACCCTCAAGATTATAAATATGTTAACTCTGGGTCTTCATCGAGCGATCCCCGCATCCCTCCGCCGGGTTCTAGGAAATCAATCTTTAACATTAATTGTCTCTCTCCCCCCTTTATATCACATAATGTATCTTGGATTCAAATTTGATTAGAGCGCGGTACGATGGTCCAGTCGACTTAATGGCGCTCGAAAGGAGCGTGAGATCGAATCCCAGCTGGATCAACTTTTAATTCTTTCTGATGAAATTTTACCGGATTGCTTCCGCTCGAAATGCCAACTCTGTGCTTCATCAATGTACTTAGAACACTTCAAAACTTGTACAAAAACGATGCAAATAAATCATCACTGTGAAAAATCTTTCAGTACTTTTACTACTCTGGGTTTCTGTAATTCTTGTACACTGCTCCGATGGTAGCAATTTTACTAGTTCCAGAATTCCCAAAGCAGTAATTTTACTAGTCCCAGAGTAGTAAAATTGCTACTGACAGAGCAGTGTATATAATTACAGAAACCCAGAGTAACAAGAGTACTGAAAGATTTTTCACAGTGTTCTGAATCCTCGCACATATGCGCGTATAGAAAGCCGAAGAGTTTGGCATCTTTATGCTCTCTATGCGGACGTCAAGTTTACTTTTCAGAGATAAAAAGTTCATGTAACGGCTTTGGTTTCTACTAGCGCATTGAAATCTCGACTCCCAACACTAATGGAATCCTCAATAAGTTGAACGTTAACTGGAGAGTATGAGGCGCCTTTTCTTCGATATTGTTCGATTGTTATATCGAGTTTCTAAGTGCTTCGTCGCAAGAGCTTCTTCCAAAGGAAAGTTCCACTGTTGGTACCGTAGAGAAACATGTAACTTATCGGAGGCTGAGGTGCGAGAGGAGCTACTTTTTCTTCCTGCAACTCCTCGCTAACAGGAGAATAACGATCCCAATTTCGAGCAGCAGCAGACTTTGAAGAAAACTATTGACAACCACATGCCAGCACAGGAGTTGTAACATGCAAAATATGCGAGAGTAGGTGTTCCTTCTTCGGATTGAATGAATTCTATTGAAAATATAATCAATCCTTTTCTGGACCGAGTCATCTTACAAGACAATGAGGTCTGTATTCGTCCTCGGTAATCACAGTGGTAGCTTCTGACATCGGAACGATGGGATGGATGTAAAGCAATAAGACTGGTTTGCACACAGCTCCCAAAACCATTTCCTCCGAACCTCAAACTTGAAACGGAGCTTCGGTATTTGATAAAGTCTCGTGTTCTTTGAAAGTGCTACAGGAATGAGTTGCAAGTTCTACCTACCGAGTTGAGCTAACGATCGCGTCTCAACTCATAAGATGAAGCGAGTTAATTAAACGCAATGAAATCCGAAGATTACGACAGAATGACGCCTGAGCTCATTTCCCTACCGCGTGACACCTACTCTCAATTTACGCTTTCAACAAAGTAATTCGTGCCGCAAAGCCGTGTTCGTTTAACCGAGACTCTTGGAAAACTATAACGCACGAAGATTCGCAGATTAGTCCGCTTGAATTTTGAAGAGTAATAAATGCTCAAGATTGATTCATTGAGACTTTATGACTGGTAAAGATGATCAAATGTTCGAAATTTGCTCATGATTTCAGTTTTACCTCTACAACTTTCAACCACGATGAGGAAAAGTACTCCATCAGACCCACTAGATTGCTCCTCGTATCCCACTCAAGCATTGCCAATAGTGAGGTATGATTTTAAACCAATGGAATTTTTCCGCAGATCTCCAACAATCAAAATCGTCGGAGTCTCAACAACATTTGCCGCCTTGTCTGTTGATTCTCAGACATTTTTCTTCATTCTATTCGCAAGAGGGTGCTGATCAAATATCTAGCTTCTGCTCCACTCACCGCATTCCCACTCATTGGAAACTTTTGATTATACAGTGGGACTTCTTTGTATTAAAACCTAATACATTGAGCACATGCCTACCTTGAATACCTCTCCCAGGAACTTTTGTGATGTAATCTCGTCAAATTTCTTCTCTATCAGTCGCGTCCCGAACTACGCTGGGCTGTTTTAATGGAACCACGGTTGTCCTTGATACAAACAAGAAGCAAAATGAGCTATCCCGACAAGTTTTATTCTCAAATTGCTTTGACATACGTATATAGAAACGTATCGGACGTATGTAGGTTAGACATATGTAGCCATCACCCAACGAAGACGCTGGGTAAGTCGTTCTGCTCGAACGCATCGGTATCCAACAAAATGCTTGTAGAATAGACTCATGAATGCGACCAAAGTTTGAAACTGATGTGTAAGGTAAAATCTGACTGATTTGAGTGCCTATGTTTTGTGTTGAATACATAATCAGCACTTCAACGATTGTAACCAAGATTAGAATTTCAAATGAACTCCTACAATACGGAATTCCAGAAATCAATTTGCTGGCTGTCAATTGAGTTGAGTTTGAGAACCAGAAATTAATGTGCAAGCTCAGAGATCCCCATTCACTAAAATTACTTCATTAAAACCACGAATATCGATGGTTCTCCAGTTTGGAGATTCTTTAGAGAAATCGAAGTCTCTGGACAGTATGAAAATAAAAAATTGCTGTTCAGTACAACATGCAGAGAGCAGAAAAAATTCTTGTAAGAATCCGGCTTCCTCGGGTTTCTTGAAGAGTAGTTCCGCTCTTCTCAGCTCAATCGATTGATAACCTAGGCTGGAATAAAAAGTGACAACCCAATGTCAAAATATGGGAACACATCCATTCATGCCTCTTCTGAATAAGAATCCTCACTGTCCTAGACGTAGTCAAATTTTCAGCCTCATTCATTCCATACCTTAAAGGAGTGTAACCACTTTGAATTTCATAATGCATCATTACACAGTAGTGCACTACCCGAAAACTGGAGTAAGGAGCATTTGGTGCTGGCTTTCGGCCGTTCATGAATAAATGCGACTCAAGTACCGTGGGTGTTTCGAGTTTTCCGGCATACCGACTTCAAAGTCATTCGCAGTCTCATGTGTTTGGCTGTTCACATCCTCGGAAGGCGAAAAATTTCCCTAAGCGCTGCTCGCTTCGTTTGCCGCTAAACGACGCGCAATCGATCTCCCGACTCTCGAATTCCCCACAGTCGCCCGCATTTGGTATGTAAATCAAGTGGGATCCAGAGCTGCTCAGATGATATGGCATTGCCAAGCACGCTCTCGACGTTTGCAAAATTTCGCAGTCACTTTATCCCTTGCGCACGCACCAAGATGTGCACAGCTTGCATTCAATGTTCCTGCGATGTTTAAAAGTTCTGCGTGGTTGGAATTTATGTGACCCGAAGAATTTGCATAGGCCAGAGGTGGAGATATGCAGCCTGATTCATCGCTAGAAAGTGTAAGTGGAACTTTTGTTCCTTATCGGAATATTTTGCATCCGATGATAGTAATTCACTACAATATTCACGTGGCTCATCCAACGTAAGCGTGTATGCTAATTTGACCACATTTTATCTGGAGTTTTACAGTATTTTACTGAGGTGCATCCCGTGTGCTGCTCTTATATCCTTCTTGTACGAATTAGTTCAATGCATGTGAATAGGTTGAAGGGAGAGCCGGACGATATGGGACAGCCACGATATCTCTTTTTCACATGATCTTTGTCATTCCCTACCACATTGTTGCAGGATAACAACCGATCAACTCCGATTTCGAAAGAATGACCCACAAGAACGAATTCTAAGTTGATCTGTTAAATTCATGCTCTCTTCCTCGGATCACATAGTATACGGACGGTTCATTTATAATCTGAACTGCTGCAAACCAACGTGAAATGAGACCGTCTTGAATTGTTGAGGGTACCATTAGCTCTCCATAAACTGAAATGCTCGGTGTTGGTTCCAACGGAGCAATTTTTTTGCTTCGTTGCAGACAAGCGATAATTTCGTATGACAGTAAAGCATTCATCCAACCGACCGTCATTGATCTCCGAAATATTTAAGGAAACCATTCCACAACGCTTCTCAGCCTTCCATTTGATACTGAAATGAGGTTGTTGTGGTTTTTGTCCCGTACCGTAATTGTACCGTGTCCTCGTCTCACTTCTATCACTCTTCTTTCATGAAGGTGAACTATTTACCATTCAGCGACTTGGTTTGAAAATTTTTTCGTTAATTACTGACTCACTGAGATTTTCACTATTTGTTTCGCCTAGAATCTCTGTCGCGTTCGTAGTTTCTTCCTATTCTATATCACATCCCAATGAGAATTCAATTCAGAATACATAGGAAAAATTCCAACTTGAGAGGTGAATGAAAATATCAACATCGTCCGGGAATGAATAGTTACCGTCAAATCCTTGCCCAGTATACAAACCACACGGTACATGTAAATTTTCTTCCATGTCGGTATGGTAGTCAAAGCTGATAATGAATGAAAGTACTCTGCCAATGAATGAAATGGTGAAAAAGGATAGCAAAAATAAACATGGAGTGATTTAACTGTAAGTTGATCTTTTACATATAAGAACAAATTTGTTTATACTACATATTTCTTGGCCTTGAATGCCATATTGTTCAAAGCCATTGAATATTGCAAGCATGGCGGACTCAACCATTCAGGACCTCAATTTCTGAAGCAAGGATACTAATGTCTTTTGAATATTGTCTCTCAACACCCACTAGTAATCGCTGTTCCCCGTCTAAAATCGTCCTCAAGGAGGATTCAATCGACGATGTTTCCTTTTACTAGTTATAAAGAGTTCCACTGCAGAGATTGTGTTTTTAAATCACCATGAAATTCAAGCGCCTTTTTCTTGTTATTTCGGAATACTGAACGACCTAATTACAGAAGACTCTTCCCATCTATAGGAGTTGTATCAAAATTTAATTCATCGAATACGCTCCCTCAGACTCATTAGATTCCGTATAGAAGATCTGGATGATCCGACAAATTCAGATACTAGCTAGCTATTTTCGTGGAATATCATGAATGAGTAACTCCCAACACAGCTCAAATATCCAAACGGATTAGGTTATCATTCAAAATCATCCATGCAGCAGGCAATATCGAGCGAAAATTTCCTCGCCGCTCTCAGTATGATTGTCCCAGTTTCATCGCGTTGGGCCATCGTACAGTAGCAATTAGTGCTGCATGCTCATGAGTGCCCAGAGCTTTTTGTTATTCGATTGGTAGGATAGAAAGAATTACGCACGTACGCAATTTGCGAGGGCAGCCAGCGCGGCTGAGCATATCGACGTTTCGGTGTAGTGAGCGACGCGCAAATCGCCGTTTGTAATTCCATCGGGCACGGCTACAACATCCAGGAGCAGTCACCGATACCATCGAGTGACGTGAATTTAATTCGCCTGTGACCCTGTCCTGTGTTTAAATGCCCGAAAAACGTTTTTGTTGCCTCGCCTCTGCAGTCTCTCTTCTTTCATTTCATGATTGCTCCCACTGTTGGACGTTTGATATACCTAAATCACGCAGTTGGCGGTTTCAATGGGATATGGAATTTTTAGGATGCTATCTGTAAACTACACCCGCATATTGTGATGGATTCCCGCATAACAATCCGCGCCAGCAGACAAATCTAGAGAGCTTCACATTCTGAGGGAGTTACGTGCGATGTACCCTTACATCTATCAGAATTATCACCGCAATCCAGCGCTGTCGATTGTTCTTGGAAGCCTTGCCATCGTCAATTTTCATTGAAAAATGGGCGTAAACGTGTGTATTACAGGGAACAAGATAGAGTGAGTAGATTATAGGAGGAAAATACGAGCAATTGGACGCCCTCACCGAATTAGCAAAGGAATCATACCGAGAATCAGTACCCTGGCGAAGAGATCTCAGAAGATGTCGAACTTGATTATTTTGTTAGATACAAGTCAGATTAGATAGAATCACTCGTAATATATTGAAAAGCCATAGATGGAACATCTCACAAGAACCGCAGTCTTACAGTAAAAACTCCATTACTCTCAAAAACTCTCTAGAACTCCAAGACTCTCACTTTGTTATACCAATACTATAGGTAATAGAGAAGTTCAGGGAAGAATTAATTCTTATGGGTCATAATATGTTACGTACAGTCATGGTGATTCAGTTGAGCGAATATCAGTAATACTGAGCTTATCGGTGATCTTAACGAAGCGGATGCTTTAACTTATTCGGTACAAATCAGAATCTTGTGTGGAGTCACAGTACAGAAGACTATTTTGGGCCAAATGAATGAATTCTTGGTTGGGTTGGGTAATGGGCTTACTCAGACAGGATAGACTGGAGAAGATTCTGAGCCATGGAATAGGGATCCCAAAATGTAGATCAGCCCAATGTACACAAGCTTCAGTCACGTGAACGCAGCATTGCTATATTGGCCTACGAGATGTGCGCTGAAACATTGCAAGAATTCGTGTCTGCGCGGATTCTCCGTTGTGGATTCGTACCGAGCCAAAGGATAACTCCGTCATAAAAAATTTTCGAAGAAAGACATTATGGCACGGTCCGTCCGTGACACAGACACGAAACGGATGACTGGGGATACCCGCCTCTATTGAAATTCATTTCGTTCAATTATCTCCATCACACAATTCATGAAATTCAATCACAAGTTTCTGATGAAACGCGTCTCTTTGTGAGAATCAATCACGTCCGACTCAATACTTCCCGTCGGCCTTCTTATCCATGGCAATAACCTCAACCCTGGCGTTCCCACACTTGGCACTACAATCCATTCAAGGCTCTCAAAAGAGAACCTATGTCTCCAGCTCGCTCATAGCCGCGATTCACGAGCTCGAATACGATGGTAATGCCCCAATCCTACACTCGCACTTCAAAGCCACAAACCTTCCGAGCGCGCGCTCCACTTTTATTCCGCGACGTCGGATTCGGCCTCTGTTACAAGGACTACTGTTCGAATCTCGACGCGAAAGCCGTTGCGCCGAAAAATGCCGTCATCTTTTTCATTCGAGGCCCCGGGCAAATCGCATTTCTTCGCGGAGACGTACATCGACTTGGCCGCGATGCCCTTGCCGAAGGAGCCATTCCCGGTCTCTGAGGCTTGCTCCTGTACTATATGGCTGAGGAACACACCCACCAAAGGGTGGAGGGCGACGGAGCTTCTCTCCTGCGGCGGTGGCGGTGGAAAAGAAAATAAGGAGAGCGAAAGAGTCTCGACGGCGACCCCCCGCGAACCACACATACACAAACGTATATATACTCGGAGTCTCTCGAGCAGCTCTGAGGCTTCGTTGCGATAGAAAATCGCGTAATTCAGTGTAAAGCGCAGCCTCTTGAGAGCTTATTGGACTTCCATTCCACAGATTTCGCCCATAATGGTCGGCTGATCGCTGGAGAGGGCGCAATCCTGGGGAAAAGCTGATGGATATTATTTTCAATTTCTCTGAAAGCCGCGACGATAAAAGTTATACGACCGCGTCGTCGAGGTGTTCATCTGCTTCGGTAAAAGCTCGTAGAGAAATTTTTGCGCGCTCTCAAAATTATTCATGACATCCACTTGAATTCGAGTCCTGGGAGACTCAATCAGCTATCCCATCATGCGTTTCTTTCGTCACATTCGCGAGACTCTAAAGCAGTCCGCACGTCGACCTCGTTGATACGTGGTTGGAATGCGCAGGGCCGACAAAGCCAACCCAAAATGCGACGTACTCCCGGGGTACCTTCTCGCGCAATTGCTGGCGCGGAACTTGCATAGAATTGAATATTCCGAGCGGAAAAATGCGGCTGCCGGAAAAATTGCAGCCGCGCCGGACGAGAGATACGATGCATATCTTCAGCCAAATGCAGACACCACAATTATTCCTACACAATCATCGAGCAGATTGCACTTGTCCCATACAATCCTATTCATTTTCTTCTGCCTCTTCCTCTTTCTCTCTGTTCCTTCTCTCCACTCTTCTTCCATTACTTTACACCTTCAAATTTTTTCTTTTCACCTCTTTTCTCTTTCTCCCTCTCTCTTTTTTCCTTCCACCCTCTTCAACAGCACCTCTTGCAGAGCCTCGTATGTACTCGTACAGCATGAGTGCTTCACGGCACTCCTTGCTGACCTGAACAAAATCCAATTCCATGAGTTGCACAGACTTTTAAATTCCAGTATGCAATTTGGTCATATCAACATACCGCACCAATTGTCTTAGCTGAAAGTTCTCTTAGAAGAGACAGAACGTATTTTTGAACTTGTTCGTCCTTTCACAATTCGAGAATCTCCGCTTTCTTCAAGAAATCGGTAAACTCGACGATGGAACACATTTATAGAAGCACGCCGAGAATCAAGCGATGTCTCGTTGTAACTCTTGTCAATATTTTTAATAGATCTAGGGGATAAAATTCTCCGAAGGCTCCACGGAATTACTGATATTCGAAAATGAGAAGAATTTTTATTACTGTGTGACATGGTTTCTTTACAACCATTAACATCCTTCTTTTCCATTTTCTTCTTATGTGATAGAATCCAAGTGAGTCTTCACAAGAACCCTCGAACAGATAATATTCTCCAGTATCGCAAGATTGACTCTTTCTTCTAAAGCTTCTCCAGTTCAAGTCCCAGTAGAGTATGATCCAAAAACGTGAACATTTACAGGTTCGAGGTGGTGCCGATTTTCGTATTTTTTCTTGTATGATGACCATTATTCGAGCTACTACGCAACTTCCAGTATATCGAAGGAGTGGAACTCATTTTCTCGAATCAAAAAACCATTGAGGATTATGCATCAAATTACTAATTCAAGAGTAAAATTTGAAGATCTGCACTTTGAGTTGACTCAGCATCACGTGAAATGTCACTCAATCCGTCGTTCAATCCGAGTGACATAATTCTACTCGAAAAAATTCACAGAGTAGACAAACGAGCATCTAGGATGGACAGTGTCCCTCATTCTGATGCAGCAAGTTTGAGGTACAAATGGCTTGTACACTCACAGATGTACTCGTCGACAACATCAGGTCACTCCCTATTAGACTCGCCTGAGATAGCCCAGGGCCATGGCTCGTGTCTCCCTGTCCAAGTTTCGTAAATACAAAGTGTCCCGCCTAGCTTGAGATACTATTCAAGTTTGTAACAGAATCTTCTCGGGATCACTTCAACTCAGCCCTTGATTATAAAAGTTCACTGACCGAACCATCAAATATACTTTCATCCTAATTCATCTCAAAGTTCGCCGTCATTTGGTGCTCTCGCATACGTCTTAACGTTTCACACTTTTTTTCAATTATCTTCGTTATAATCCCATGACAAATCATTCGTCAGATTCTTGTTGGCTCCTGAATTTTTTTTTTTTTTTTTTTTTACATAATCGTCGCTTTCAATTGAACGGTTTGGGTGAGATCGAATTGGACGAGATCATTTATTTCGAGAAACTAGCGAGATCTCAACCTCAAAGATTGGATGAGAAATTGAATTTCACATCTATGATCAACAAAGATAAAAATTGCAGGTTACTGATAAAGCTAAAAGTAGTCGACGAGTAATGTGTGGATCAAAACTGGAGAAATTTGATACCTGCGATAAATCAACTTCCACAGAGTACATGAAGATTGATAATGACGCAAACTCCGCGCAAACAGATCGATCAAAAATGAAAACTGGAGGGACGGATAAAAAGATAAGAGTACAGTTTTCCATCTGGCTATGGAAATAAACAGGGGATCGAATGCCACAGGAAAATCCAGTGGCAAGAGCTGACCCGTATCATTAAAGTTTCCACAAACATGCTTTGATACATGACGAGAGTCAACGCTGATAATTCTGCAAGCAACCTTCAAGAAATTCATTTGTTCAAGGAATCAAATCATCATCAGTTCCATGATTATCCAAAAAGAGAAGCATTTAAGGAATGTGATTGTGCGCTCGGCAAACCTTAAATCTAACATCAACTCACTAGCATCTGTCTGAGCTCCCGAATGTGAAAAAGTTGCCTCTAACAGATAGTTAGGGATTATAGTCCATATCTCTTCACCGGTGGCAGTTTTTGAGGACACACTTTTCCTGGTCTTCGGATTCGGTCTACTCGATCATTAGTTTTCACTGTAGTTATGCAATGCCATGTAATGAGGATTCTACTCTTGGGAAGAAAGAGTAATCCTGATATTGAGAGTGAGCACAGCTGATCATAATCTTACCATCACATCAGTATCCGTCAGAATCGGAGGATAATCACGCAGGAAGTCATTTTCATTTCGGATTGGTCCTCTAACATTCATTTGTCTCACCTGCGATCGCTCATAAACTGATTGATCACAAGAGAGATCATGAACGACTCATGAACAATATTAAATAGGTAACATGTATGATGCTCATTGAAGAATTTTGTTATCGTGGCTGTGTTATTTCGTTCCATCATTGCATTCTTTCGCCAGATGAGGTGCATACTTCTAGAGATTACTCAACCCACTCATTTGCGCATTATGTTCTAGCTCGATAAATGCCAAGATTTTTATTCCCCGTACTTTAAAGGTGAAGAAACGACAAAAAAAGAAGCCAAATTAAAATGGAACTTTTTTTCTCGGATTGGGATCGTATGAAGATCAAATTCTTACGGGATTTCGTTTCAGAGACACTCAGTATCTACAGTCAATTTTTCAGATTTCTCGAATTGATGGATTCTAAGCTATCCCAAGAACATCGCAAAAATGGTAAATTTGCTATGTTGTAGGCGACATCTGAAGTGAGGGGATTATAAATCTTTGCAAAGTGCAATGCCAACAAAGACGGATTTCGAATAATTTCCATTTCGCTGATTCGACTAAAAAGTTGTCTCCGTGGCATTGAAATACAAAAGTCACAAGGAGTTCCCACGCGCGAGGAGATCACAAGAACAATGGTTGAGCGGAAGAACAATTTTCGCTCGATTTGGATAATCTTCCTTTTCACCTTCAAGCGCTATGCATAAAAGCGAGACATTGGCCATGAAAAGTATCGTGACCACCTCCATTCTGCTGCTCCTCGCTTTTTCAACATCGCGAAACTCGGCAAAGCAGGATCAGCCCAGGAGATAATGCACGCCAGCTCGCTTCGAAAGATAAAATGCTTCGATCATCTTTGCGTGTGCCCAGTCGCGTGAGCCGTATCCTCTGCTATCGCATCCCAAGGCAATACATGAAACGATGGATAAAATTTTGCGACTTGGGCAGTATTTTCTGATTGCTTTCGATTCCGCAAACATCAATCTCCTGAAATGTGTTTCTACTTCATTGCTCATCAATCTGAGATAAGGGCCCATTTGAAACTCGGTTAAACTATCTGGGAGGAGTGGAATGCTCAGATCTGGGCGAGTGTATTGTTCGAGTTGGACTGGAGTTGGCGGAATTTGGGATGAATTCGCGTGATCTAATTGAGAAACTTCTCTGATTTGTTCAAGTTATGGAGTCGACTCGGTATTGTTGGCATACGCTGAGCAAGTCGTCGCGCGCAAGAGCTGCTCTCTCGCTATCTTGTGGGACTCGAAGCATATGATTCAAGGATTTCGTGGCCTCTAACTCATCACTATTCACATATTGATTTTAAATCAGTTCCAATCAAGTGGTATCTTGATACATAACTTACGTTCTGGACTTGTTTAAGTGTACGCGAAAAGATAGTGGGAAGCAACAGTTTCTGTGATATACAAACGATCCAGTTTATTGGTGACGTCGAGGCTACTTGGAATGCACTGGAATTAGTTAATTACATTATCGATTTAAAGGGACAGTAGCCAAAACCTCAATATACAATACATCAGTTGAATATATGAGTGGATGAAGACTCGTGAGTGGAGCTTTGACGGGGCGGAGTGTTAGGGGCATGTCGGAGTCCTGTCCCCATTGCTTACTTACCGACGTCATCGAGTTTTTAAATGACTTGATGGATTTTTGAGGTATCGCGGATCTAAATAGTGACGCTGATCCTGTGAGTCATCTAGAATCGGCGTTACCATCAATTTTTGCGATACTTTGAAAATTCGTCGAGAAATTTGGAAATTCGACAATGCCGGTAACCGACATCCCCTTAATGTTGATGAAAGCAAAGAACTGCTTCTTCGGAATTCATCAATACACAGAATCATCATCACAGAACAAAATGATTCTCTCGCCTCATTATGCTAGAAGAATCATTCAACACATTTTTGATTTAACCGACAGAGTGTCCTGAATATTTTCCAAAATTCTTGTTTAGTACTCAGAATTGAATCCATCTGGATGATGTTTCATTAGTAGAATAGAGTTGAATAGGACATGCTTGTACTCATCATGTATGCCTAGATTTCAGACATATAGTGAATAAATACATACACAGAATACATGTAAATTAGCGGGAAAAGAAGTTCATCGATCGATTTATAACAGTTTCATATCCGGAGCAGAGAGTTGATTCTATTTCCAGAATTAAATTGAGAACTACCCGGTGACATTGATGTGATGGGAAGAGAAGAAGGAGGGAAGACAGGGAAAAGAGGGGAAATAAAAGACGAACGAATTTCAATGATGGATTGCAATGTTGCGAGTGATATGAGAGAGAAAAGAAAAGACAAGATCTATTTCGTCTGTATGAGAAACATCACGATAGTCCGTATTTCAATCCACGAATTCGGGGTGTTCTTCAATGATACTATGCATCCAGATAAGCAAATAGCATCAAACAAAATTCCACATATACGAACCTTAGAGATTATCCAAAGTCATAACTCACATATGGAGTATTAACAGGAGCCGTAGCATGAAATGGAACTTGGCAGGACTATTTATTGAAATCGTGCAGAACCCCACAATAAAGTCGTGGGCCAAGATTGACAATTTAAAATTGGGTCAATAGGACACGATTGATCGTGGTCGCATTTTCCCAAGTTCAAGTTCTCGTATCTCTCAGAATCATATCAAGATTCATAGTACATGTTGAAATGTGCTGTACAACCGGTCAATTAAACAACTACGGGCGCTCATTCCTCCTCCCCTGTACGTCTTTCTCATTCATTTCTTGTCACCAAGTGATGGAGACGTGCATTTTTCTCCATTTTTCTCGGCAATAATTCCGAAGCCGACTAACAACATTTAATTCACCCATCGACAAGGATTTCCCCATCTGTAGAAATTTCGAGGACGCAAACGGCAAGGGATGGAAATCCGAGCATCGTACAGTTCAGGGTCGATCGAGCCACTCTAGCCGTCCAATCTGGCATTCGTATACATGCGATGAAGTGATGTGGATCATTAACATAGACCTTGCCTACTCGGCGGAAAGTGTCGGGTGGCTTTCCTCCTCGCGTGTGTATGAGCACGCGCATATCAACCATTTGCTCGGGACAACGTGCAATCATAAAAACAATATCGTGACTGCGCCAAGTCACGCTAGCCTCAAGTGTACAGGGAGTATACAGAGAGATCGCCCATTGTCGGTAATACGATGAAGATAAGCGACGCCGATCTTAACCTTGGATAGGGACAGGTGCCGCGAAAACAGGAAAAACAGAGTTTGAAGGTAATCCGAGTCGCGCTATCGAGCAACTCCGAGAAACTATGCACACTCTGACCACGCAAGAATTTGGACTAGGGCAATTTAGAAACGAGTGGGATCCAGAGCGAGGAATTCATCAACTCTCTCCAAGAACATGTCGAAATGTGAACAATCCTAATCTAGATACCAAGGCAGAATAGCTTGTTCAACTTCAAACTTTACGACTCATTGCTCGTGGCGGATTGCATTTCGCAGCTGAGAGTCTTGGAGTATTCTGAAGGATTTGAAGCGCACTCCAAGATCTCTCCGCATCCCTACGTCGTCGCATACTCCTTGTAGTCCCATGGCACTCGCAGCCCTCTCGTGTTCAACGACTACGACAAGATTGGAGTTTCAGGGAATCAAGATGACAGTATTACATCGGAATGAAGTGGAATACTGAAATGATACAATTACGGAATTGAATCATTGCAGGGGTTTCATTATTGACTATACCTCGGGCTATACAATGTTGAGCATTTCACGGGTTTTACATTGATGAAAAGGTCCACAGCTTTGAGCTATCAACATGAGGATTCTTCTGCAATCATCAATGATTTTATGAATTCGGCTCATCAGATTAAGGAGTGATAATTCTTACACAAGTCCTTCAGGCTATCAGTGAATTCTGTTCTGAATACGATCCCCCTCCATCCTTCCCAGTCAAAAACGAAATAGTTTTTAGATAAAGAAACAGGGAAGATGCCAACACTTCCCTCACAGAAAGGAGGGCGATTCCTCCAACTGGGCGAATGGCTGACTGCTAACTTTGACCAGAAGAAACTTCAGAAATTACTGCCATCCAGAACCGTGAGCGGAATTGATAACTTGTTTTCATTTGCAAGTTTTCGCTTCAAAGAGTTTGTTTCTTACGAACAGTTGATCCCGACAGAGTAAAATTTTGCTCTGGATCCTGAGAAACTCAAAATATGAGGAAATCATGCTGTCCATATCACGGGAAACTTCATGAGAATTCCAAGAGACTTCGAAACAGAATCACATCATACTCTCACGTGAAAGGAGCAAAAAGTTATTCATAAGATAACCACTCACATTTACACGTGTTTTGAACCGATCAAAGATACACGTATTTTTTGTTCAATCCAATGGACATCCCCTCCAAAGATACAGTAAAAAACATAAATATTGCCTAGGATATAGGATATATTCAATGCATAGGACCATATTCAAAAATTGTACATACTTATAGGCATACTCCAATTCTAAAGTTTCTGTCTGTATCTTTGTTGGGGAGGCCCATTGGACCGAATAAAAAAATACGGGTAACGTTTTTTAGCTCAAAGAATGTGAGATAAAAAATTTTAGCGAGATTGGGCTTCCGGATGTCGAGCTATCTCCTTATCAGTCTCCTTGATTCTCTTACATTAATTCCTCCCATGGATATAGCCTCATGAAAGGACAGAGATGTAATTTTTTCAAATGTTTATTCACAATGTATGTTCTCGTGTGTTCCGAGCTGGATTGTGTCATCAGGTACAAAGGGAATCTTCCGATCTTTGAGTGCGGTTGAGATTTTTATAATTCGAAAGACCACATCATTTGGAAGAATTTTCGGAATATTCCACATTCTCACCGTTGATGAGAATCGCTCTCCGCCGAATTTCCTGTGTGCATCCAAAGTCGTAGATGTTAAAATATAAAATGGGATTTCTCATACTGTTTTTTTTATTTTATAATCTTGTCATAGACTATATCAGAAGAGCTAATTTTCATACGACGAGATAGCTGTGAGGGCCGCCCGAAGGCTGATTTTGAGGCTGATAGTGCATCGGTGCTCTCGAAAAGAAAAATCCATCGGACGGTGCTTGCATTTGTACCCCATCTCATCGAACAAATTCTACGCTATGTTGTGATTGTTATGCCTTCGTAACTAGCACAGACACAAAAATCAACAAACAACGAGAGGAAATAGATGACGTGGCCCCTCGTGAAAAAAATCGATTCTCCCGCGCACCACTGCTCCGCGAGGTTTTCACCGAATTCTCTCTGTACGGTGAAATCTCGAACCGAGATATCCCGACCAATTAATTAATCCAACAAAAGGTTAGAATTGTATTCCGTAGCAAGACCGGAACTTGGGTATCCTCTTCTTCTCTTGTTTCATTGATGATTCAGTAAGGTTTTGGAATGAGCAAGGATTCTCCGGAATGCCTTTGAATTTCGTTCATCAGTGGGACACGAAAGCAGAAAGCCTGGGCTTACGCGCGAGCTCAGACTTTGCGTCGGATTTGTAGCCTCGGAAACAAATGAGTGCGATTCCAGAGTTTGCTCTGTCAAAAATACGATCGCTCGAGACAGCTTATTCCTGAATCCCATCCATCCACACACTCTCGTCGTTCAATAATGCGCAAACGAAAGTTTAAATGACAGCCGAGTATACTCGACGCGAGAGATTGACAAAAGCTCTCGCCACCCCAGCACGTTTAATTATGAATGAATAAGTCGTGTAGGTCGAGCCAATTGGAATAGGGGCAGCATTGGAGATAAACGAGGCTCATTACGCTCACTCTCTGTGGTTTTCTGGCGTCTTTTTTCACGATTCCCAGAGCTCTCGGGGAAGCAGAATGAAATACAACGGCGGAGCTCAGTTTGCGCTGCTATTATGCCACCGAGCGCATGTTCGATGCAGATACAGAGAATCTTGGTGCATGTGTAGCACACGAGGTATACGGAGATAAGAATATTTTTCATGAAGCTGGGCACAAAGAGGGACCGCGATAGACGAAAAACAAACGACGAGATGACGCAGAGGCAAGAACAGGCCGCAGCGAGAGGGGTAAAACGGATATATCAAAGGTTACGTCTCTTCCGAGCGTATATAGATGCTCCTGGGAGAGGACAAATCGCGTATGAGGCTACTCTCATTTAATGGAGAGGTATACGCTTTTTCCCGGGTGACCAGTTTTTGTGTGGAATCGTATCGACTCTTGGAAAAGGTCGGGAAGGCTGGCTTTCCAGGACTTATATCTCCTGTAATGGGTCGCGACTGTTCCCCCCGAGGGCTACTGGATCTTTCGTTTACTTTGAGAAATCCTAATCCATTCGAGAGTTCCATCCAAAATTTGAGAAACGATGTGCTTTGGACATCTGAATACATATGTATCAACACTCCAAAAATTTCTCGAAATGCTCTGTAAGCACTCTCGAGCGAAATATGTCTGCGGCTCACGTGACACCCTCCACTCAATTCAACTGGAGGATCTTTTTCCTGCATCTCAAGTAGAATCCTCACACATTGCACAATTAGCAGAGTTTGAATTTGGAACGAGCAAGGGGAATAGAAATTGAAAAAAGTTCCTTCATAGACACAGCTTGTCGACGTTATAGAAAATGGTTCTCTGAATGAATCACCTCACCCACGAGCTGGCTCATCAGACTTGTAGGATACCATGGTGATTTTCATTCAAACTGACAAGACTACTATTGGGTATCGAATAAAAGAAACAAGGGACGTAGTAGTTATGAATTATTGAAATTTTTGGCGATGGGAATAACGCAATATTCTAGCTGACCTGACATCTCTATCGATAGGAAGCGGAGACCGTGCAGAAAATCAATTCATCTTTTTCATATGCAAATGTTAGCTAACAAATATTCATTTTTCAGGTCAGCCCTGCATTTTCCAATACCTCTGCTTCCTGAACGGTTTTAGAGTTTTCAAATATCCATATTTATGTGACAAAGTCGAGCGCTGCTCATGACAAGCCATTCTTCTTCGCGGCACGCTCAATTTGACTTATTCCTACCCTATGATTGCTGGAAAAAGTACGAGACGGGAGGTTTTAGAACGGATTTCCGAGGCAATGCTGCGCTGTGTGAGAGTTCCCTCTGCCCGTTCACTGGTAGAAACATGTCAATCTTGATTGAATTTTTCACCGCAGACATTATTCTATCTCGTGGGTATATTCCGGGAAAATGGTTGAAACCTTCCTTGTACGTTTTTATTCTGATTCAAATACAAATATGGAGCCCTGCGATTTTATCCTCTGACAAGGGTCAAAGTGATTGAATCCCAATATTTTTTTCATTTTCTGTATTGGTGGAGCTTGAGATCGTCCTCGTAATCGACGGATATCCATTCAAATCACAGAGATAGTCTGCTTTGATCGAATAGATGTCTTTCACATGCTGTCAGAAGAATTCAAATGCGGTAATCTAGATGTAAAAAAATGGAGCACAAAACCGCGCAATCGGATTGATCAGGGCCATTCGATTCAGATTAGAGAATTAAATGGATTATCCTTCGACCACGCACCAAACTCCTCACTCGTGTCGACGATTTCGAAGCATACAGGAACGGATCATCAATGACTGACAGTTTGTGGATATGAAATGCCACATTGTGTATACTCTCTACATCCCATCAATAATCAAATCTTTGTTGAAATATAATCAAATCAAAGCTCCTGTGATTCATACGCGATGAAAATACTCATGGATGTATATGAGGGGTGAAAGATTTCCTGTATTATACGAAAGTACCTTCACATTCGTATTTAGGCATCGCTCGTGAGATACATGGTGAAAGTTTTGACCTACCATGATAAACTAGGGATTATCTGTCTCCCCACAAGCTCATCACACATTCAGGAGTGATAATTCTGAAAAAAGTAGTACCTGCAGACCGCAGAGAATGAAGTTTCTTGAAAGCATCTCTAGCCCCATTCATATCTTTCTGCCATTCTAGGTGCAGATTAAGGAAGCCATACTCTAGGTGTGCATCCATTCATGCGGCGTCGAGTTGATTACATTTTCATTCCCATTTCCATATCCACAAAATACGCGGAGCGACCACCTTCTCATCTAAATGCTCCACGTTCATCATCTAACATTATTCAAATGATATAGAGTGGTCAAAAGACAAGCTACGCGGAATTGGATGCAGGAGTCTGGTCCTCGGCAGTAAGAATAATATTCAAATGAAGCTAGAGCAGACATCTTTCTTAAATTCCTCCCTCCTGCAATATGCACAGCGTCATTTTGTGCATTGATCGCATATTCCATGGCATCGTTGATTACAAGTACCGAATTTGGGTATACTTACGATGGCAAACTCGAGGCTAGAAACTTGTTGCAAAGATGGAAACTTGAAAATTACTCAAATACTTCCCCTTCAATAGATCTTGAAGTTCCATTGTCAAAGTTTGCGGAGCGTCAACTATTCGGTCTGATTGTAATTTCTGGTAATAACATCGGTACAACAAGTTAATAATATGACAAGTTGCTGCTAAGACAAACATGATTATGAGTCTGCTTCATTCATCCCATCTCCACAAGATTTTTGAATTCTATTACACGCGGTCAGACTGCAATATTCTAGTTTTATGAATCGAAAAAATGAGCCTCGTCATAATTTGATTCAAAGGGAAGAGTTGATTCTCTCTCTCTCTCTCTCTCTCTCTCTCTCTCTCTCTCTCTCTCTCTCTCTCTCTCTCTCTCTCTCTCTCTCTCTCTCTCTCTATCTCTCTCTCTCTCTCGCTTCTCAATTTCAAAAAATCTTCAAATAACATCTCTTTTGGAGTAAAGCAGCTGGCCATACTTCTCGCAACGGAGAATCTTTTTCCTCTCTATCTACGATTTCGAAGCTTCGAGACTAACTTTCTCAGAGTTCTATTCCTTTATTCTCCAAGGTATTGGGTGGAACAGGAAGATTTGAGGTCTCATTCCACAGCGATAAAACTTGGAATCTGGAAAATATTTTTTGCAGCAATAATTATTCGTCGATGTTCTTCCACATTCTTTTATGGAACAAGGAGTGGAAAATATCCAATTGTAAAAGAAACGAGCATTGCAATGTTTTTTGTTCCTCAGTGCTCAACAAGTTCCGAAAAAATTGCTCGCATCCCAAGTAAGTTTCGAGGCTCTAAAGAATCGACTGTCGCGCTCTGCTTCTCATCCAAGAGACAGATCTTCTCTCCTCGACACGAAGTGACACGCGTCCGAGAGATGCCACGATAGTTATCATCTTCAGTGCACCGAGAACCTTATCGATAAAAGTGCCCCAATCGAAGCGCAGCTGTTTTCATCGTGCGAATCGGTGAGAGCGACGGAGTCTACCAGCTTCCCCTCGAGCTTTCCGATAGCACGAAAATAAGTGAAAAGAAGCGAGCGATCGATATCTAGCCGCGGCGTCGCACAGCCCAGCAAGAAATCTCCTTGCGTGGATGTGAGCGGAATAAGTGCCGATGCCGGTATATTTTCCTGGATTGTAGATTACCTATGGATCCGTCTGGAAATTCCTGGGGAGCCAGAATCTTTCGATAAAGCGCGGTGGAGTTCATCCATCAGAATGAATTCTTCCCTCACCAATTTTCACACGTCGTGATTTTTAACGGTTATTCTGATATATGGAGGGTTTGAGCTTCGAATATTTCGGAGATTTTCGTTCAAACGATGATCAGGATCCAAAGTATGCGATCGATTTTTTGGGTTGCCAGTTTTTAATTCACTCCATTCTGATATCATACTGAATCTCCGTGTCGAAACACATCAATTTATTGAGGAATTTTTCCATCACATGCCACTCTATGCCTAGTGCTTTTTATCAGCGAACAAAAGCTATGTCACGCGTACCTATCACTGTAAAAAGAAATTCTCAATGTCAGATCACTAGATTTGCTGGTTTTTTGAATCAACACTCTCTGTGACCTGATTCTCAGACATCAGCACTTGTCGAATCATCTAACTTTTTTGAGCAAGCAGTGCTGATTTTGAGAATAGCGATTGAACCACGGGACGTGCACTCCATTTTTGATCTCTATAGCTATCCTGATTTTTGTTCCCCGATCTCACAGATCACGATCATCTTATTCCACGGAAAGTATCAATAAATCTAGCATAAATAAATCTAGCTTGACGAGGTCGTATCAAAAGAGACGTTATGCGTATCTGTTGTTGCAATTACACTAAGCACCAGAGAAAAATATTTCCGTCACTCGAGTGTACAATGATCAATCTAATACGGAATCATTCCTCATATGGCATTTTACACGAAGCTCGAGAGGAACCGCTGGAAATTAAGGAAAATTAAGTACTTCG
Organism: Eretmocerus eremicus; assembly: GCA_030522705.1. Lineage (NCBI taxonomy): Eukaryota > Metazoa > Arthropoda > Insecta > Hymenoptera > Aphelinidae > Eretmocerus > Eretmocerus eremicus. Next base: position 1,208 of record JAPYYZ010001761.1, on the reverse strand, counting down.
AGCTTACCCATCACTTACTTTCAGTTCATACCCTGATTCAGATACACGCTTTATTGACACCGAGGTAAGTATCTCTGAATCGTGCCACATCTGGATTTCAGAATGAATGTGATCTGACTTTATGAATTTTTCTAACAGTGTATTCTTCGTTTTGGGAATTTCTCGCGTGATCCCTAGCACCTTAGAGGACGATTATCTGCGAATGCGCTGGATGGTATACTTCAAGCTGGATAGATCTTTTAATCATCTCTCAATTACTCGTCTACTCCAATCCGCGCCTACTGTTATCACCCACTTCAATAGCTCCGCAACTTCTGAATATCGTTCAGACTCGGAATCCTAGGCCCTGCCAACTCTCGTGAAACTCATTCGCAGCTCGGCTGTAGGAACTTTTGATAAGTCGACCTCTTCTTGTCCTCCTCCGCTGCGAGCCATTAAAACTCAATTGTCTTCAAATCTATACTGCGCGGGAGGCATGAAAACGTAAGGTCTCGTCCTCTGCAATCTCTGGCGACAGGCTCATTTTTAACTCATGAATTATTTCCTGGAGTTACGACAGGAGCTCTCACTCTAGAAATCTACCTCTTGCTGGAACACGGTATACGAAGCATCGCGAACAGGAATTTGTATTCTCTCGTCGCACCTGTATCATAGGAAAGATCTCACCGCACCAGTGAGGACTTGGACTCTTTATCATCAACGTTCTCGTCGTAACCAGGGCGATGCTACCGAGCCGAGAGCCAGAAGTGGCGATTAGCATCAAGGAAACATCGCCCGAGTCATTCTCATTTCGGCCCAAGTGTCTACTCGACACTGCGTGCACGTCTCGCGCGACGGCCGCTATACTCCCCCATTTCAATTCTCTCCCCCGTTTAGCGTTTCCCTTCTCTCCGACCACCTCGACCCTCCCTATATGAGCTCCGCAGCTATTTGATCTTGATTTTTGTGGCTTAGCCAGGAGCGTTCCCCGGTGCTGACTCGAGTCGAGAGATTTAATCAGCCAATTCAGCCGTCCCGAGACGTCCACACAACTTTTACGAGTTATTCCGTTGCCAAACAATTGAAGGAGAGGTGATCGCCCTCTTGAGATCAGAAATGTACACTTACGACCTAATTCTGCGACTACTTCAGTGCTGGTGAGAGCTACGACCTTCGGGGCTCCACTTTTTATTTAGTGGCTGCAACCCGAAGGGATCTTAATTTTTTTG
>JAPYYZ010001760.1:0-15798 GCA_030522705.1 Eretmocerus eremicus | reverse complement strand
GCGCGAGCATTACTTCAGACATGGGCGGCGTTCCTCGCGCTTCATGGGTGGCGCAGCTCTTCTGGTCTTACTCCTCGTCTTCTTCTCTCTTCTTTCTTCACGGTCCGCCATCTACTGCGTTGCGCCTCCTGCTTGGCGCTGCAGGTGTCGTTCCCTCTCTTCCTTGCGGGTGATCGCCGTCTTGATGTATTGGGCGACGTCTTCCCACTTTCCGTCATCGCGGAGCATTGTTGGTACTAGGTTCTCGGGGGTGAGCCGGAAACCGAGCCTCGTTTGTATATGCTGTAATGGATCTAGCCTAACCTACGCGGGGCATGATTAGATCCGCCGCGAAAGAAGTCCGCAAAAGCGGCGACGCACGCAATCTCACACGGATTCACTCACACATACTGGGTGCCTCCTTGGAGAGGCTGCGCCATCTGCGCCGAGCTTGACGGTATACATTCCTCATTGTACGTAACACATTTCTCCAACGACGTTTCATGAGTTTACCGTATACGGTTTATTCATGAGTGCGGACGAAATTTTGGAAAATCGTTCTTCCTATCCCATTTTCCCTTTCGGGTTTACCTCTCAGCAATATGAAACAAAACCATTCTCATTCTTCTCTCCAATTAAGATTTATAGACTATATGTGACACATTTCAGCAAGGACCCTTCATGAATTTACACTATCTATCGCGTATATTTTGGCTTATGGATTTTCAATCATGCGAGCATCTTATTTTTCTTTTCATTTTCCAGAATTTTGGTATCATGAAAGTATGATATCCACTACCAATCATCATTCAAGACTACGAAGGAGTGTATTATGCCATTCTTCCATATTTTGAATCGATTGGTTGATACAGAATTTTCGTTCAATAAATTTGACGAAGAATCCAAAATTTATATGAATTTTTTTGTTGAAAAAAATTTCAAGGGGTTAAATGAAAAATCCGTATAAACCAATCGACTCAAAGCGAGAAGATTGACAGTAACTGTCTTCTTGGTATTTTTGAATGCTGACAGAGCCGAAGTATCATGCTCTTATTATATGAAGATTCTTGAAATTACGATACTCGCGGGATCAAAAAATCAAGTAAAAATTTATGCGATATAGAAGGCCCAAAATTGACTCAGCTCTTGATGAAGTGATCCTTTGTGGGACCTCAAAATTTCAAGAGGATTGGCCGGACCGTTCAGGAGATATGGTGAACAATAGATAATGGCATGTATGAACATACTCATACAAATACGAGGGAGAGGCTGGAAAAAAAAACTATGATGTAATTTTATGAAGAGTCGGGGGTGAAATGGATGACATACAGTCGATAGATCTCGGTGAGAGGAAAAAGAAGAGCTTTGTTGTATATGGCTCAGAAGTATACTCTAGGAGGAAGCTGAGATAGAAACGTCGATTGAGCAAGAATTTTATTTGCACAGATTGCGAAATTAGTATTTGAATCCCATTTCCCTCTTCGAGTATACCTCTCAGCCATATGGAACGAAGCTCTTCTCGTTCCTCTCGGCAAGACCTATCGACTGTACGTGACTTACTTCACCACTGACCCTTCATCAGGTTACAACATAGACTTTTCTCTCTAGTTTTTGATGAATGTTTGTCTGAGTATCATTTTTTTCGTTCGCCAAAACTCCTAAACGGTACGGGAAATCATCTTGAAATTTTGAGGACTTGTATTGAATGATCAAATTGAGAGCTGAGTGTATTTTGAGCCCTGAATATCGGAGACATTCTTACTTGTGAATCTTCAAAGTGTAACATCTCTTGGCCATCAGGTTTGAAAAATACAAAGGAGATGATTATGACGTATTTTGATATTCTGAATGGATTGGTTGGTACACATTTTTCATTCAATGAATTGGAGAGAAAATTTCAGAAGTGATATGAATTCATTGATTGATCACTGATTGAAAAAATATGAGGGGGTCAAATGAAAAATCTGGAACAACCAATCGATTTATAAAATGGGAATATACATTAGTTTTCTCCTTTGTATTTTTGGATACTGATTGAGGAGAAATATCTTACTTTTGTGATGAGAAAATTATTGGAAATTGACACTGCCATGATTAAAAAAGCGAAAATTGAAATGTACTCGATAAAAAAGAGCAAAACTGGAGTCAACTGTGGGTTTGATGATTTTCTACAATTCCTCAAAATTTCAAGGAGATCGGCCGTACCGTTCGAAAATTATGGTGGATGATGGAAAACAACACTCACACACAGACACGGAGGCAAGACCTGAAAGAATGCGATGAAGTAATTTTATGGAAGGCAGTGGTTAAAATGTGTACAGTCGATGGATCTTGGCAAGAGGAACAAGAAAAGTTTTGTTCCATATGGCTACGAGATGTCATGGAGGAGAAAGATGGATTTGGACCATGAGATAAGCAAGAATTCCGTTGTCACGAATACGAAGCTTTCTCTTTGAGAAAGCAAAAATAACCTAGAGATGGGTTCACGTTAGCAGTTGCATGATTCCAGCCGAGGCTTATTATAATTATCTCCAATCATACTATGGCGTTCTACTCGATCCAACGCCTCAGACAATAGCTTCGTTCATGAGGGACAGAATTGAATCACTGGAGCCATTCCACTACGATGTACAGGCGACTTTAACAAGTCTCAAAAATTCACCCATTTCCTGCATTTTCCAGAAGAAATCGGCAAATCAATTTTAACCAGAGAGTAAGAATTCTCGATGCCGACTACATTGTGCACAACTGGAACTGTTGAAACGTAACCGTTGACGGTCTGTTAGCTTTCCTTCCAGCCCTCTTTTGATCAGCAAATCTATTCGAAGCTTCCCGGAGATTCGATTCGTTGGCCAAGTATGACTCTTCGACCAACTCGAAAAGCTCGATTTTGAAATGATCATGATCATGTAGTTTACTCTCACTCGCAAGGATCTTATTATGATTCTAACGAGAATCCTGTTGATTTTCAACTAAATTATCAAATCTAGTCGTGGCACTAGCTTCCGTCTTTTTATCTGAGCCTTGCCATTTATAATTCTTGGGAGAATTCGCTGTTACTTGCTGCAAATCCAGATGCTGCTCGTAAGTAGCGTACATTGGTAACGATGAGGAATCCCATGTCGAATTTGGGTCGTTACTGCAACTACATTTTAAAAACTTCCAAAGCATTTTATTTCTATCCGAGATATTATAAACCATATTTTCGATAGTTTTTGGGGATTTCTCTCGAGAATTTTTTGATACACTTTTGAATGATTCTACGGGAAAGTTGAAATTCGAAACCTACCCCTAGTATTTTGCTCATAACTTTTGACCACTTGCACCGACTCAAACTTTTCCGAGCATTTGAAAGGTGACTGGAAACCCCAACAATTCACTATTCTAAAAGAATTGTTTACACCCTCCCAGCCGCCCTAGAACCTGAGGAATCCGAAAACTAAAGATCTGCTCATAACTTTTTCGACATCTGAGAAAATTTCTCCCTTGATTCTCCTTTCTGTTCATTCTACTGTATTCTAATCGCAAAAAAAATCCAGATTTCCTATGGCACTTACGTGGCATTGAGAGCTTTTTTAGTGTGCTGGGGAATCTTGAAAATATATAAAAACGCATTTCTCCCATCGGATGCAAACTAGGAGTGCTTGGGAACCCATTTAATCATATCATCTGTACCATTCTTCATAGATTCGGCTATTTTTGATACTCTACTGCTCATCTCAGCCATGAAAAGTGGCCAAGACAGCGGAAAGATGATTTCAAAAGCACTACGTGGATCAGAAAACAAACTTTCCTGCGCACCTGGAGACTTCAACAGTTGTCAAAGTATCCTCTACTCGTAGCCAGTACAATTTTCTTCAGAATGCGACCTTATATATGTCAATTGATGCAGTAGAACCGGAGGCATAGCTGTTAGAAAATTTAGGAAAACTCAAGGTACCAAGTCCGTGAGCCCGGACAACGTTCTCGAGCTCAAAACGTGTATATATTCGGCTCTCCTCCATCAATTGACACCGAAGAGGTCGCGTGACACAGTTTCGGGGCAAAGTGTCGTACCACCGTACATATTAGGAAGCGTCGCAGCATGCGAAATACCACGCCCTGTATCTGATACGCATGGGCAGACGTCTCCTGGCCGGGACGGCAAACCGGCACTTCCCGCACCGCGATCGGGTCCGAAACCTTAAGTTTTTGCCACGGTATGCCGAAGAATAGTATACACTCCTAGTTTGCATGGTCTCTTCCATCACGAGAGCTTTATTGGGCTTCGAAGTCGGGGTATCACGTGACCTAAATCCAGCATGGCCAGCAAATTTTCCACAGCTCCGAACGGCCGGGAGCCGGTGGTCTCTTCCCCTGTTCATTTCATAAATCCCACGCCAAAAATCGTGTCGCGAGCAGTGTGAAATCGTTTTCGGAATAGTTACGAAGTGGGCAATTGACTTCCATCGAGTGCAAGAAGCCCTCTTCTCGCCATAGCAGCTCGAGAAACCCACGGCCTCGCGGTAACCTGTGCTCGGCGTTCTTGTTCATTAGCAGACAAATAAGCTAAAACCCGCAGTTGAGGAGAGAAGAATTCGTTACTGTGATCGCCCTAGTGCACGATATAGGCCCTTTCACTGTGTTATTGGTTGATAAATGTCCGACAAGCCGCCCGAAAGAATGTAAACATGCACTAGCACTAGATGTCGTCCGCGACAGCATAAGATTCGGCCCACGAGCGGCACTTGTGAGAGCAATTATTACGAAATCTTGAGCTCTTGCTCACCCAATCTCTCTACGCACTCGCGATTTGTTCTACAAACTCACAGTTTTCATGCTTCGAGGTACTCGGAACGTCTCACTTTTTGCATAATTTCAAATATCCCGAGCCACTCCGTATGATGCAATATATACATGGCAAAGTCGCCTGCCATGTTGGATCGGGGCTCCCCCACTACACCAGACTTCGAACCGCAATAGCCCTCGCGATCCCTCCTGCCCAAATCGCCCTTATGCGCATCAGTACGTAGTATACTATTCCCGTTATTTTGAACACATCCACTGCTGAACTGAGCCGAAGTGTATCCAAAATCGGTAGAATCGAGGTGAAATAATGGAGTGAACACGATGAAATAAGTTTCCGAACTTGCCTGGTATGAATTCAATATAAGCAACACAATTTTGTGCATTCTTGAGATTTTCCAGTGCACTAAAATAGCTCTAGAGGCCACATAGGAGCCACTCGAAGGAAAATCTATTCCATCGTGTTCTCTGCATTATTTTACATGGATTTTCGTCCCTTTTAGATACACTCCATTTCATTTTTGTCGTAAATGTGTCCAAAACAATGGAGAAACAATTTTTACGCAGAAAATCGATTTTCCTCCGCTTAAGCAGAGTTATACGGCTTTGTAAGGATCCTTGATCAATAGCAATTTCAATTCCCTTCAAAGTACGCCCTCTCAGATGTCAGTTGAGAGGGAAGAACCAGAGATATAGTCATCACGAAATAGACAAACTCAAGGTACCGAATCCATGAGCTCCAGAAAGGGTGGACGACGTTTTGTACCTCCAAACATGTATATCTCCGGCTCTCCATCAATTGGCAGCCAGGAGATCGCATTTCGAAGGGAATTCAATTAGTTTTCAGATGAGGAGAACTTCAACACTTAAAATCTACGCACGTGTGCAGGGGACTACTACTCATGGAATTATAAATCACTTATCGTTCACATTCAGATTCATCAGATGTGAACTTCCTGCGCGTGCGCGTAGGTTTCGAGTCTTGAAACTGTTTTCATTCAAAGGCTGGCCCAATTCCCTCCGAAATGCGACCTTCTGGATGTCAATTGATGGAGGATGGTCGAATATATACCGTTTGAAGCTTGGAAACGGTGTCCATTCTTTCTCGGACTCACGGATATGGTACCTTGAATTTTTTTTAATTCGCCAACAGCTACGTTTCTGGTTCTACTCCATTAATCGACATCTCCCAGGTCGCACTTTGAAGGAGATCACGCTGGCTACCGGTTGAGATTACAGTGTGAACCATAGAACCCTGCGCGTGCGCAGAAGAATTCATTTTCTGATTCACGAAGTGCTTTTGAAATCATTTTCCCGCTGTTTTGGCCACTTTTTACGGTTGAAATGAGCCGTACAGTATCCAAATTGAGTGGAATCGATATAGAATGACGCAAAGAATACGATAAAATGAGTTTTCGAGCTCTCCTGGTATGTTCTCAAGATAAAAAACGCGTTTTTTCTCTATTCTTGAGGTTCTTCGGCGCACACAAGAAGATCTAGAGGCCGCATAATTGCCATAGAAAATCTGAAACTTTTCTTGCGACTAAAATACAACAAGACAAGTGGCTGTCCAAGTCAATTCCGCACACTCCTCTCCCGACATTGTTTTTTGCCTCCCAATGTTTTCTGATGGGCTCAATATGTTGGAAAACCACCAAAATCACAGTTTTTTAGCTGAAAAAATCTTTTCCTCAGATTGAGGTCTATATGAGCGATTTTGCCGAGAAACCCAAAGTTAGAACCTCACTCTTGTATTTTGCTTATAACTTTCGACCATCTCAACCGATCTCATTTTTCAAAGAGCATCTGAAAGGTGGTTCAGAAACCAAGTGAATGGATACTTGCGAGAATTATCTCGAGGCTTCCTCGCGGTCTCAGAATCTAAAATACCCGAAAATCATAGATTGACCAATATATTTTTTGACGCCCTCCCCCCCTCAAAATTTTTTCTAGGTAGATGTTTTCAATTTGTCAGATGGAAGCCTAGCTGTAGGTAAATTTTTAGATCTTCATCGGAGTTTTGGGCTCCTGTCATGCATTCTTGTGCGATAAAAGAAGTTTAAACAACGACTCAACCGCGATTTTTCGCTAGCATATTGCTGAAAGGACTCTGTAACCTATTCCAATGTGTTGATTTAGTTATTTCACACCATTCATAGGGGTTTTCAGGATTTCCCAAGTTCAAAACGTCGTCAGATAAGCGTTAAGTTCTTTCAAAAGCATCTCCGTGTTTGAGGAATGAATTTTCCCGCGCATGCGCATCCTTGTACGGTTTTATAAGTTATTCTGCCAAATAGCCTGTAACGGTCGGAATTTTGCTGAAATTTCAAGAATTTCATTTCTTCAATTACTGGCTCTCTCGAGCAACGCCAGACCAATCGTATAATATAGAGCCAGCATGTGAACGTTCTCTCTCTAATCTACTAACACATATGCACGTACCCTCTGTAAATTAACAGACGAACCTATACTAAGACTTCGTCTCGCAGTAAAATCATCGCTCGCTATATCTATCGTTCATATATGTATATGTAGTTACACGGGGTATTGGCCATCTTGGAGATCGCCGATCCGTACCACCTCCCCGCGGTGCCCCCAGCATTATTCAAATCACGTGTCAGGTGCGCGGATCGACCGTATATGCATGTAAACGCGTGTCTTGCGGTTCCCCTGAATATGGGTCCTTTTTCCTCGAAAGTGGGAGACGACGACAACGAGGAGCGATAAGTCGAGAGGCGACGAGCCCTCGACAGCCTGCTGGAGAGTCTGCTGGACATCGGCTCAATGCGAGCCACGGGTCGTCCTAGAGGTTCCGGCTATCGGAGATATCCGAGCCGGAGGCGACTATCCACTTCGTGACCTCTCCAAAAAAAGGCTCTTGTGGAAAGAGCAGGCGACTAGCCACTCTTACGACTGGATATCCAGTCATACAAATCAATGACCGTTCGGCCCGGATAAGTATAAGGTAACTAGCTATCGCCAAGTATAGATTTAATATCGCCCTTGTGAGTTGTCCAAGGGTGATTCCCACGCGACGCGACCCTGAAGGCCGATTAGCCTCGGGCCAGGCCTTTAGGGAAAAAATATGATCAACCGCGGACGGTTAGGCTAAAAAGCTCTGCCTCCTTTGCTCAGCGCGGATACGACACACCTCAGGTCGTTTCTCGCGCCCACACAACGGCAGAGCTCGCTCGTTTCCCTATGTTAGGAAGTCACTTCACCCGTGGCGCGATCGCAATAATTAAAAGCATTTTTGTTTAGTATTGAACGAGACCAGCCACGAAATCAAATCATTGACATTATTTCCGCGACCTTCTCGTGCGTATTTTCACTATAACTCTGATTGGTATAAATCTCATATAATTTGAGTTCAATTGAAGAGAACTCGAAGGAATGATCTTGAGCTCTTTCAGAGCACATATTCTCTATGTATTCGGCAAAGAAGCCAGTAATTTGATTGTATAGAATCATTTGTTCTTAATTGATTTCCTTGAGTATCATAAATATCTGAGGGACAATATACGTCATATTTTTACACATACTCAATGCAAAATCATTGAATATCTCTTATCAACCTCAATATTTTAGGATAACGATAGGGGATAATTATGGGATCCCCGGTTAATTACACGCGAGATAATCGAATATCGAGCCGATATGAAATAGAGATATCGTAGATCCAATTTTTTCACACAAATCAAATGCGTAACATTTAAGGTGCTCGATCATTTGAGTAAAAATACATAATCTCACTCTCTCGAGCCATTGGAGTCCTTGTTGAAATGGTGCAAGGTGGAGTCAATTTGATATAGCAGAACCGGAGATATAGCTATTTCGAAAAATTAAATCCAAAGTACAAAATCAATGAGCCGCGGAGAGGCTCGACGACCTTTGCGGTTTCAAACGCGTGTAGCTCCGGTCCTATTCCATCAATCGGCACGCAGGGAGTTGCATTTCGAGGGAAATTGAACCAGCTATCAATTGGAATTAGTTCCGAAAGCCAAACTCACCTGCGCGCATGCGCAGAAAATCGGATGGCCTATTCTGTGAATCAATAGTAGTAGTCCAGAAATGGACCACAACATACAATATGGACTGAAAGATAGCTTCCATCTTCCAAAAATGTATTACCACTATCTACAAGAAGTAATCAATCGATGAGCAGCCGATTCTAACCCGAATTCCATAGGCCACGAGCAAAACTAGAAGGCCTACTCTGTGGATCGATATAGGTGGCCCCGAAATGGACCAAAACATGGATTGTAGACTAATGAAGAGAGTCGATGAGCCAGAAGTTTCACTACCACTTGCCACGAAGAGTGATAAATTCAAAGAGCAGCCGATTTCAGCCCAATTTACATAGTTCTTTCACGAAAACAGATGCCCTACTTGAGGAATGGATATAGGTGGTCTAAAAATGGACGTTATCACAGAGGAAAACTCTTCTGCCTCTCATCATCCCCCCCCCCTCCCCCAATTTTTGACCTGCGAGAAAGTTCTACAATTTTTACACGATTGTCAATTTTGCGAGAGAGTTCCAAACTTGAATACCCCGGGAATTTTCTTACGATGTTACAAGGCAATACTCGTACTGGAATGAAATCTGGACAAGTTCCCATCTCACGAGTCGGCGCAGGAGATAAAATGTTGCTTGATCCCAATACGGATTCCGTGGCGTTCATGAATGAGAATCATGGGAAGTGAGGGGTTGAGTTTAGCTATCACGTGTGATTAAACTCATTCGGAAGTACATCGCACGATCGTCTCTTATGTAGAATATCCTCCTTCGGCTCCAGGCAATCATGAATATCCAGAATGTTTGTTACAGCGTATGCATACTCGTCGGACTTTTTGCCATAATCGAACGTTTTTCAAATCTTTATCTTTCAGACTAATGTTCATTCCTGAGTCTTGAACACGGAAGACCGTAGATCGAGTCGAAATCATCCACCAATTACACCCAGAGGAATGGAAAATCTAATAATTTTGGACGGTGCAAGCATCCAAAAAGTATGTCATGCATTCCAAACACGTATAATATTAGCATCAGTAAAATTGACGGAAAACGGATTGATCACGGAGGAGGATGCAGCAATTCATACGAAATATAATCCCAATTGGAAGGCTTCGTTGCGTCCGTCATCAAACGCGCGTTCTTCGGACGCACGAATTTTTTTTACTCTTATAGCCGTTTGAGTATTGGTGAGGCACGACAGAAGAGGATGATTGGTTTCGATAGAGCAGTAGTGAGACTGATTGCGTTCACAGGTTCCCCAGTGGACTAGATTCGACAATCCGTGACAGTCAAACCTAGAATCAACAAAATCCGTTGAGTGAGGGAACTCATCATTCGAGCATGGCGGGAATTATTCGGCAATCATTGCTTGTAGATTGAGCGAGATGACTCATCTCAGTTCTGATTGATGCCTTCAATTTGGGGTATTTGTTTTTTTTTCGGAACAGCAAAACGATCCGCAAAGGAGATAAACTTCCAGAATCAAGTTTCCCGAGTATATGAATGATTTACGCGCCCGAGCTAGCGTATAAAGCCCCGGAAGTCGGAAAAGCGCCGACAAGTGCTTTTGTTGCACAGAAAACCATCATGGGCTTCGGGGTGCGTGGCCTCCGAGCGAGAAGTCCCCAGAAGCCGACGCGTGCTCTTCTTGAGCTCCTGCGACAAGTGTTTTTTTTGCTCAGAGAAGTTATGTGCTCTGGTTAACTGCTCACGCGACAAGTGCTACTATTATTCGCTCACCCGACAAGTTCTTTCGTAAATAGGGGGTGTCGAGTTTACAAATCCTATTTTTCTACTCGTTCCCCGCCCGCTATCATCATTCTTTCTCTGAATTTCATTCTGAGTAAGATACTCAGTTGATGCCTTGCATTTTCTTTGGCCCCATTGACAAGAGGTTTGGCACATCAATCCAAATTCAGCGGAACATTGTGCAATTGAGAGTGACTCTCAGAGGTCGAGCGCCGCGTGACGTCATTTAGATACAGTCGTCGGTTGCCGCTACAGTCAACATACGGTCTCACATGACTTTTTGTAATTATCTCCGGACTTTTGAGTGAAGAAAGTCATTGTCTTATCCAACAAACTAAGAGAAGGTTTCGTGAGAGCTGATTGGGGTAATTTGTCGTAGTTACAGTGACAGTGACTATGTTCTACATGCAGTGATTGCATTTTTGATAATCAATTTTAACCACGTAAGTGGACATACCAAAAAAGTCGTTAGTAGTTCATCACGCAACAAGTGCGAAAAGAACAATTTTCGCACGAGTTTTCGAACAAGCGCGAGGAGTGACAATGAAAGTGTGCGTTCTCAATCTTCCCGCACACCTAAAAGAATATACATCCTTGCGAAAGTGCGTAAATGCACTTTCTTGGGTGTGCGAGAAGTTTGAAAGTGTGCGTGAATGTCACTTCTCGCGCGAGTGGGCAACGCGTACGAAAACTGCTCGCGTGTGTCGCGTGAGATATTTTTCGCAACTGTGTGCAAAGTTGTGATTAGATGATCGCTGCCCATGCAGAACAACTTGGGGAACAAGAGTGGGAAGAAGAGTGACGGATTAGGAAAGAACATGTGACGTCATATTTCAGAACTGTGTGAAAGAAAATTCACCCACTAGATCTGTGCAAGGCGTGACATACACGCACATTTGACGAGTGCGTGATTGAAAAACCTGTGCGAATCTTTCCTGCATTAATTCTAGCATTGCAAATAAAGAAGAGAAGTTACATTTCATTACAATCTCGCGCACAAGGTGCAGAAAAATTATTCACTGTCCGAATCAATCTCTACCATCAGTGAAAACAAGTTTTCAAAATTCAAATTACCAATTACAAAGAGTCATGCCAGACTATATGTTTACTGTAGCAGTAGCCGACGACTGTATCTAGATAACGTCACGCGGCGCTCGGCCACTGAGTGTCACTCTTCGTTACCCAACTTTGAAATGATCTGCTTGAGATGAAAAAGAATTTTGAGAATTGCTCCCTGAATTGTTCAATATTTCGCTGAAATTGCTCTGATTTGCGAAACCTTTCATTCGAGGATCCGAAATATGCAAGATGCCAATTTTTCTGGAATAGTAGTAGATTCTGATGGATGAATCATCGTGATTGAATACAGAAGTCTTTATTCCGTCTCAGGTTGCGCAGTGGACAATTGATCCTCTCACAGGCTAGTTTGAAAAACATTCGTCACCATCCAATTCAAAATCAGCCAAATCACTGTCGCCATCATCGCTTTCATCGTTTCCGTTAACTTGGAGGATATCTACGACCTTTTCTGGAGTTGGATCACTGTCGAACCAGACAACTCCTAGTTTTCCTCTATTATCTGACCGACCACAGCCTGTAGGGCTTGTTTTTGAGAAGGAGGTACTGAACAATTGTTCTGAGAGGTCTGGATACATATAACTTAAGAATGATCGTTCCCCGAGAAAAACATCGAATCGAAGTTAGGAGCTGTTCTTAAAATTAGCAAGGCAGAATTGTATAACAAGTTCAACGCGTAAACCTTGCGATACGTGCGGAATATTGCCCAGAATATCTCATTCTCACACGCTCTAGCGTCAGTAGGGGAGAGCGGGGCACGACGGCCAGTGCGAGTCGGATGGTCACCTCAATTATTTTGAATTTTATTTGGAAGAAAAATCTGAAACAATTCCTAATAGTAGTTTTCGATGCCGTCTATGTGACTGCATGGTAGAAATGATGGAATTGAACGATCGTAATCAACAAATAGACTCTGAAAATTCGACCTCGAAAACGTGAGAATGTGGCGATTTTGCATCGAATGCCATTGGCTCAGATATTCTTTCCGAGTCATGAGAGTTGGTTCATCAGAGAATTTGAGTCTTTCGCATCAAATTCTGTAGCGCAGGATTACGGTAATATTTCGCAAATAAATGAAATTATTGATCGAAAGTGCGGTGTTGAGCGAGGCATGACGACCACCCGAATGGGGTACGTTGGCCACAAGAATGTGGCACGGGCTTTACCTTTGTTTTGGTTAGGGCGGTCGTCGTTAGTACGTAGTTAGGCTCCGACAAGCAACTGCCACTGTGATTTTAGCTGAGTTGATTAGTTTAATAAGAAATAATTCAGGTTACCCGTAATGCGCAAGTACAAGAAGAAGTCAAATAAACAAGCCTGGCATGAACGGGACATGAACCTAGCAGTACAGAGTGTATTAAATGATCGGCAATCGCTGCTTAGTGTTTCTGAGAATTTCAACATTCCTCGTACAACCTTGCGGAGAAAAGCTCATGAATTTGAGAGCCAAAGGCAATATGATGAGGTATCTCATGAAATGGATGACATATAGAAGCAGATGACACTCAAGCCGAGTAAGTTTCTCAATTAGTAAAATGGCTTCGATTTTGAACCTGCACTCTAACCTCATACTATCTCAGGTGCTTCTGGGTCTCGGAAAGTGTTCTCAAATGACCAAGAAGAGGCGCTTCTTGAAGACATCATTCTCATGGAAGAAAATCTCGTGGGTCCAACTTCATTCGATGGCAGAAAATTAGCTTACAAACTTGCCGTAAAGCTTGAAATCAAACATAACTTTGATACTACAAAAGGCAATTCTCTGAATTTCGATCTTAATATTGGTTTTGCATTTGCTTGAGAGCACCATAAATATTTGATGACAATGAGTGTAATGTGCAGGTTTAGCAGGGGAAGATTGGTTTCAGAACTCCAAAATGAGACATGATCTTTCATTGCGTGAAAGTGAGGCTACCTCCAGAGCTCGAGCAAATGGTTTCAATAGAGAAGCAGTGGCTCGCTCCTCCTCTCTCTTTTATACTCTGAAGGTGGAAAAACAAATAAAGGATGAGGACATTCACAACTGTGATGAATTGGTCGTGGAGTGCATATTTCTTGTTCAGGCAGGATTATTAGTTCCTTTTTTCAATAGATGATCTTCAGATATCGATTATTGAAGACTGATTGAATCTCAGAAGATGAAATCAAAGCCTCACCAGTTCAAAAGAAATATATCTTATAACTGTAACTGAGGTATCAATGTGCTCTGCAATTGTGTGTATATTTCATGACGGTTGGTATAGTCACCATTCGAATAAGAAAAAATGTTCGTGTTCTGTACTTGAGAATTATTAGCCATGTTGATTGTGAAAAATATTCAGTGGCAATAACACCGATCTTGAGATCTCATCTGTGTACCTACTATACTAGTATTGGAATGGACAGACTTAACCCGCTCACTGCCAGTGTCCACATATGTGGACATGCGAGTTTTATGCAATTATGAATCTCTGGATCGACTTGCATAGTTTCTCATCTTCTCATCTTGATGAAGGATATTTAAACAATCGAAAATCACCGCGTGGCTATGTTCGTGGGGCTGAATAGCTTCTCGCCGTGGATATTTCGAGCTAGTTTTTTCGAAAAAGGTTAAGTTCGAGATTTCTGCTTTGGAGACCGTCATTATTTATCCTCGTTGGAGCTATTCCGAGGTGAGATCATTGAACATCGTAAACTTGAGGCCACTCTCGATAACACCCAACAGTTCTTGTTGCGGTTCAAAGTTTGTCCACATATGTGGACAAACGAAGTGAACGGGTATCACATAGCGATTACTTCTTCCCATAGATGCGACGTAGCGAAAGGCTCAAACGGCGAGATGATCTACTAGTTGAAGAGATGCTTTCGCGAATCAGTGATGGAAATGTGTCTGAGATCGAGGATTTGGATTCTGATGACGAGAAACTCCCGGATCACGTCTCACATTCAGCTATATTTCATCGACAAAAATCATGAATATCCCTATATTTTTTTCGCATCTCCGGAGACGTTCGTGATGATTTTCTAGATGGCGAAAACTTGAGTGCTGTCTGTAATGCCGGAGAGGTTCGAAATGAAAGCCAGATAAATGGACGTAAAATTGACGAGAAAAAGAAAGATAAAAAATTCGTCAATGAATCCAATTCAACGCAGCTTAGTAAGATTCGATGGATTCCATGCGATTATGAAACAAATAAGAGTGATGGAACTGGAAAAGCACAAACCCACACTCGGTCTTCGATTCAAAGAAATGAATTAAAATAGCCCGAGGTATATTCAGAAAGTTTCATCAATAACGATTTGTTGAAGTCAGCTGTAGAATGCACTAATTCCTATGCAAAATCGAATGAGATACAGCATTGGTATGACACATCTTTGAATGAGCTCCGGAAATTCTTCGGAATCCATATTCTGATGGGAATCTACAAATTTCCGAGGATTGAGATGTACTGGGCGTTTCACGCTTCATTGCCGATTATAAGCAAAACTATGTCCCTCAAGCGATTTTATCATTTGAGGAGAGCTCTACACTTTACGACGGATGAGGACTGCAATGAGAATGATCGGTTCTGGAAAGTTCGACCGCTCTTTGAAAGCGTTAGAAAAGGCTGTTTGGGACTGGAAATCGGTCGAGAATTGAGTATCGATGAACAAATGATTCCTTACCGTGGCAAGTTAGACGTGAAGCAGTACATCAAAGATAAGCCTACTGAATGGGGAGTGAAAGTATTTGTTCTGTGCGATAAGGATGGTATTATGTACGATTTTATCCTCTGTAAAGGAGGAAGAACTGAACTCAAGGCTGATTATCTACAATTTGGGCTAGGGGCGGCAATTGTAATGCAACTCTTTGAGAGAATAACTGTTCCTCATAGCGAGCTATTTTTTGATAATTATTTTTCTACATTCCACGTGTTTGAATGGTTGAGCGATCGGGGTATAAGAGCTTCTGGCACAATTAGGATCAACAGATTTCATGATCCTCCATCCACACCTGATAGAATCATAAGAAAGACTAAACATCGCGGCTTTTCCGAGGATGTAGTTTGTAAGACATCTGGGGTCGTACTCACGAAATGGTACGACAACTCATTTGTTATCTTGGGATCTAACTATTCAGGAGTTGGTGAGACAGATCAGTGCACAAGATGGGATAAGAAGCAGAACAAGCAGATAAAAGTAGTCAGACCTGAAGTAGTTAGGAAATACAATAAGAA
>JAPYYZ010001758.1:0-14443 GCA_030522705.1 Eretmocerus eremicus | reverse complement strand
ATTCAGATCCACTGGCGACTGATTCCATTTCGGTAGGCCAGTGGTTGACGTCCATATCTGCTCATCTAGAATAATAGATGGAGTCAAGATTTCTTATTCTTTTGATATAATACACAAAATCAGGATGCAAGAAACTGACTCTTCTTAATTTTCTTCGACATCCTCAATCTTCAAACTTGAAATTTACGAAGAATTATTGTTCCATATTTGGAGTTTAAATATGAGTATAGACACTTGTGGGATTTCGAGCCGTCAATGTTAAAATAAACATCTTTGGTAAACACAGCCCACATATGTAGCCGCTAACTTCACTGCTAATCACTGTATCCGTTCAAGAGAGCGGATCTCGTAGGTATCATTATTCATTGCATTTTGAAGGGTATAGAAGAGAGTGGGCTGATTTTGAGCACTTGTTGAGTTCCTGCCATCCTGTGATACTTGGGCTACACGCGTTGCGGGAGATCTGAAGATGTCGCCGAAGAATAGATATGGATAAAATTTTCAGAGCCCAATGAGCAGAAGTCATAGTTTTCTTCGGGTATTGAAATAAAAAAAATTATCCCACATCACCCCAAAATCTGTTCTCTCTAAATATTTCGGAGAATATTTCGATACGACTTGCCACAGCGTTTGAATCGAGTGAAAAATCACCCCGAAGTCACTCCGAATTATTTAGAAAGTCTATTTTGAGTTATTTTCTAGGACTGAGATGGGAAATTTTATGACCAAATGGGACTAAAAATTTCACAGATTGCGAACATGAAGTGGTATCCTGAGGTCCGTGGAAGATGATTGAATTCCAGAGATCATAATCTATGATCTCGTGATGACCATTCGACACTTCCAAGATGATCATGATGCGTGCCGATAATATGTTTGGGCTGCGAGAATGCATTGATAGAAAATGAATTCACAATAGCCTATAATAGATTCACAATCCTCACGAGAATTGATGAATTTCATCTCTCATATGTGTTGAAGTATACACTTACCATTTACAGCTGATTTTTGACTGAGTAAACAAACTCATCTGCTTTGAATCACGTCAACATTGTCCAATGTAAATGAGCTCACGCGCGTACGTGCATACGTACAGTCGTCTCAAGGAAAATATTTCCTACTTTTCAATCGCCGAAACGAGAAAGAGTCTAGTAGGAAAGTAGTACGATCGAGAGCCAGTCTTTTGGCTATCTTCAATCGATAACCAAATGCACGAATTGATTGATGAAGCCAAGAGGGAAAATTTAAATCTCCCGGAAAATCCGGTACACTTGGAGCAACGCCTTTGAACCGGTGAACGAAAAAATTTTGGGCTTCTGTCTTGTCACATCTGTCACGAGGGTAAGTCACAAATAGTTTCTATCATCAGCCAATATTATAGGGTGCCCTCTCTCATCTACACGCGAGTCGCTTCGCTGATTGCCTTGTTGCATTTGACTGATGTGAGTTACGCAGAATCTTTCTATCTAATCCAATTTTGATCAAGTGTTACAAATTTTATTGCCAGTTTGTTGCAAGATACCAAGTGTACATACATGACATACAGGACTATACATGACAGCAACGGAGAAAAAAAATTGCAAATCGTAGTGTTAAATAGTTATCATCATTATTTTAAACTTTGGCTGAAAATCGCGGATACAAGTCTTCGATTACATCTGAATTTACTTTCTTTATCGCGATGTTACGTTGACCCTAGCGATGACGTTTGTTTTGAAAAGTAGCACGACTCACAAATCTCTTGTTATAAAAATGCGCCATGAGGTTTTTCTGGAACTTGATCTGTCTCAAGTAACTCACGTGATTCGGAATCTTGTTGATTTTGCAGCACCACTACATTGACATAGAATTTACGCGATCCGCCGCCGAACATGCGATTTTTAGTGTAGGACGGTTGAAGACTCGGGAGTGGCAGAAATTATCGCTTCGCTGACCGTACTTTGAATGTTGAGTCTCACTCAGCCATCCTAATTGACCGATCTATCGGAGAAAATACGATGACATGTAAGAGAATCGGAGCTGTTTTTGATAAGGGCGAGATGGATTTGTAACTTTCTCTTTTACTCGAGAATGGGATGCTTTGATTCATTTAAAAAAATGGTGGTACCTGTAGGTGTGATCTGTCAAGTGCGAAAAAACATGAAAATCCATTGACTTTCAACTCATTGTTCATGAGATCACAACTTTTTCGACTTGAATGAAAAATTCACGTCTTTCTCTTGAATTTTCATCCATCTAGAACTGGATCATGAGATTTTCAATTACACTGACTGAATCATGAGACAGTTGTGTGCGTACACATTAGCAAGAATATTGGTGTATGCATGTAGAAAAGCAATGAAGAAATTTCCACTTCTGCGCCAACAATCTTCGCTCACATCCCGCATCAACAATTTTCACTTCTGCGTCAACGATTTCCATCCACTGCCCATATATATATATATAAATTATACATATATATACATACACACACACACATATATATCTATTTATATATATATAAACGTTGTCATGAACCTGTATTCTCACAAAACAACGTTCTTGTCATTATCTCACCAAAACCATCCATTACCAATATTTCTAAATACCTCAGTCAAAATCCAGAGCTTCTTAAAGAGACAACTTTTTAACGTCAAATCAAAACTTCCTCGTGAAGTGAACGATTTCAATGATAGTACATACATTTTTAATGTTTGATTGATCAATTTTCAATCGAACAACTGAAATTTCATGTAAAAGAACATTAGAAAAAATTTCACTCATTCTACATGAATTTTGAGTCAGGAATTTCTAACAGTCCGTGTTTGACTCACTTGATCTTCCGCTCAAGTTTTTTTTTCATGGTATCCTCAAAAATTATTCACATCTCAATGGATTCACTTGATCAAAGTTTCGAGTTTTATGTTGGAGTGAACGCAAAATTATCTTGAGATCGTATATTGCATATCCTGATTCTCCGAGATGTGGAGACTTAGAAATCGCTCCATATATAATTATATATAATTACTTCTGAATATTCACCGAATATTTTTGATGTTTCTAGGTATTACAAAGGATTGCAATCAATTAACACTATACAAGATGCCTGAACAAATGTCTGGTGAAGATATAGTCATCAGTGGTATAGCAGGAAGGTTTCCAGAATCGGACAATGTTGAACAGTTGCGACAAAACCTGATCAATCGAGTTGACATGATCACAAATGATGATCGCCGATGGAGATTAGGTATGATGAGTTTGATCCCCATCACAATTCTTCCATGATATGACTGAATTCGGTCGAAAAGAAAATACTTATGATTATTCCACCTTAACAGAACATCCGCTCATCCCAAAGTACGTGGGAAAAATCAACAATTTGGAAAAACTTGATGCCCGCTTCTTTGGAATGCCTGACAAGGTAGTCAATCTCACGGATCCCATGGGACGGATGTTATTAGAGCACACCTATGAAGCTATCATAGATGCTGGAATGAATCCACGACAAATACGTGGGAAAAAATTTGGCGTTTTTATAGGCATTGGATCATCAGAAACGGAAGCATCGTTAATGTGGGAGAAGTATGAGGTATGTGAAGAGATAAATAACAAGATTTCTTCCATCCCAGTGTCAATCTCATGATTTACTCATGACCATTTGACGTTGAATGTCCATCTGATCACACTTATCGAGGGTCTATCGAAGGGTATTTTTTAGCTATGGCCTTAAGGAGAGTTGAATCATGTCCAGAGCAACTATGTATCTGAAAGTGAGTTTATGAGACCAATCCATTGAGAAGTGGTTGGTGGAATACTTAGAGATGCAAAATTAGTTCTTTCAGAATGAGCAAAATACTTTGTCGTACACACAGGTAAATATAGCATTGGAGAGCTGCGATAATAATCATTATGTGGAATGGAAATTAATGTGGAAACAATGACATGTCATAGCAGAAGTTGACAGAAAGTACCTCATGTTACTGGGGTAGGTTCAGAAAATTTTGAGCGAGAGTCCATAATGTTCAGTCCCATTATACAGTACCAAAACTCTTCAGAAAGAGCCAGAATCTCGGGGGTCGTAGTTTTTCGAAAGCTCGGGTTGGTTTCACAAGTACTTGAAGGATCAGCTTTCAACTTTTCCTGTAATTGTTTTCACTAATTCATAGTCATGATTAGATAGAGATCAACGTTTTGAACGGATAATATGTTGATCTATGATCCTTCAATCAAGCCCGACTCTTCTCATAGACAGATCCCAAAAGACCACGATACTATTTGAGTATTTCCATGGAGCTTGACCTTTATGACCGGCATTGTTGATAGAATATCTTGGACGTCGCAGAGGGCACAAACTTCGCACGTAAAACGTCTGCTATCGGGGTGTGACATCTGCTAAGTCCTTTTTCCTTAGTCGAGTGCTCTTGACGACATCCAAGATATGGCATTAACTTTGCCTGACAAAAATGCAAATTCCCGTGAAAATGCCCACATGGCTCATCAGATTTTTGAACTCTTTATTGTGCAATGAGATTTGCAGTCGATTCTGGCTACCGATAATCCGAATTGTTTGGGTCATTGAGAATTTTATTCATAGCGACCATCAATTTTGGGATTTTCAGAGGACTTTCTAAGCATTCGAGTCTTGATACAATCCCGATTTCGGAGCTAAAAGGTTCAATTCAACTAATTGGTATTCATACTTCCCCCTGTAGTCGGGGTTGCGCGTATTCAGATGCAGCTGCAACAAAACATAGCACCGAGGATGGTACTGCATAGCATTGGGTTATTTCAATTTTCTCTAATTATAACATGTTCTGGGGGCTTGATTTACTAACCACCATGAATCATCTTAACACTCGCGATCAGTAAGGTACCGATGGGTACACGTTTTTTGCCAGCAAACACGTGTTTAGACGAGTTTGAACTCCTATACTCTCAACCAGGGTCGGCCCTAGCTACCATGGCGTCCTTGTGCAAAACTTATCCTAGCGCCTCCCCCCCCCCCTCCCATTGATTCCGAGAAAATAGAAAGTATCATTCGGAATATATTATTGAGATGGAGGAATCAATATGTCAATTTTATACTTTTACTAGAGCAGTTTGGGTGATGGTTTTCTATTGCAGAAAGAGGGGTTTGCCAGCGAAGACAGTGTTTGAATGAACATTCATCACGTGATCTTTGCGATGTAAACAAGATTCCCTTATTCTCCGTTTGGTCAAGAATACTTCCTAGAGTCCACGAGAATTCTAAGAAACGCTGTAGCTTGACAAGTTTTAATGAAAATCTACATTACAAAGCAGTAATTGCTTGTGTATGCGCGGCGTTTCTCGTTGTCGAAGCTTGTATTATTCAGTAACTCGTAAAGTTATCTTCAACATGAGCTGTGGCACAGCTCTTGAAAAAGAGTCACTGAACTCGGACGCAATCAAACTGGTGAAGCTTTGTTTGATGCGTGAATTGGGCACACTGAATGTTGCTCTAACTGGAATCGTATCTTTGTACACTCAATCGCACGTGACTTCGCATCGGCAACGTTAATTTGACTACCGCAACAGGTTATTTTGACAGTGGTCTCACTAGCCATCAAATGCAATATTTCTCAAATCAAACAAAGGCACGTGCACGAGAAATTAGTGCTTTGCAATGCAAATTAGAATCGAAAAATCTTCAGACTACAGTTATCTATGGAATTTTCATGGACTCCACGAAGCCTCTCTATCTAAAAAAGGGGATACGGGTATCTGTTTCAGAGCCGAAAATACGTAATGAGAATTTTACCAAAGTCCGGTTGTACCGGAGGTGAGAGGCTTTCTTCGTTCGAAATTGCGGGTGATCACGACACAATTTTGCCTCGGCAAGTAAATGAATCTTACATGATTGCAAGATGACTTGAAATGGACGGAAGATGATTTTGAAATAATTGAAATGGAAAGAGGTATTTCTATGAGATATTTAATGAATCGTTTGTGTGTTCGAGCAAGACCCTGGAGCTCGCATTACAGTTGCGGTGGTCAACTCGAGCAATTGCATTTCTCTCACAAATGATTGAGGCACTCGAATTTCGTTTCCCATCCATTGGCGTATAGTATGAACGTAAAATGAGATTTTTGTGACTCGTGGAAAGCACTCAACATTTAAAAGACCTCAAAACTTCAGCAATCCATTAGAAACAACCATTGGTATATGATTTGAAGCATAGCTTTGAGAGTTAGCGTGTATCGAGAATCTATAGTAAAGACGAAATTCATCGAATGAGTGACGCACCTATGAAATAAGATGAAATTATCGTATACAAATGATAAATATATTTTTTTTGTCACATATAAATAGATGCAACAGCTTGAGGTCATATTAAAGCGCTACCTCACCGACGTTCATGATAAATTGATTTTAAATGAAATATAACAATATTTCGAGAAAGTAAATCCAAGCTGCTCAGCGTATCGGTAGAACGAACCATTGTGTAAAATTTTGAAGCAATCCGTCAAAAACTCTTGGAGTAATTTGAATTATAGGGCAAATATATTGTAATTCCACTACAGTCCAAGTTACTCCCGGCGTTTCAAACGGATCGCTTCAAACTTCTACACAGTGGTTCGTTCTACCGATATGCAGGGCAGCTTGAATTTACTTCTTCGGAATATTGTTTTGTGTCATTTGGAATCGATTCATGACGAGTGTCGATAGAGTAGAGCTTCTTCTTTCCCTTAAAACTGGAAAAAATTCCAGACAGGTGCTATTTGGAAATATCAAAAATTCTCTCGGATCTTGAAAAGTGCTTTGGATAAATCATCAATCACTATTTCAGGATGACGGGCGGGCCGCTGTTTTCTCCAGGGCCCAATATGCGAACAGAATTTCATACTGTTTTGGATTCACTGGCCCGAGTTACGGAGTCGATACAGCTTGCAGCTCCAGTATTACAGCATTCGAGCATGCCTTTCGAGCGATGAAAAGTGGGTTGTGCGACGGCGCTATAGTTGGTGGATCATCCATTTGTCTTCTACCTCAAATGAACAAATGGTTCAATTTGACGGGTTTGTATGGTTTCTATTCCGATTTCGGTCAGGAAGTCTGATAGACATAAACTCGATCTAGCTTGCCATGTTGAATGCCTCGAGATGAATCTAACAGTCTTCATTGAATACTAAGGGGATTGCAGAGAACTTGGTCCATCAATGAGCTGAGTCTACATAATGACGAGTGACTTCATTGCATCCTTGGAACCTATATGGTAGCCCCATCTGGGTCGAGTTGGAGGTCAAATCTTCAGAACCGATTAACTTGAATTAACAATGTACTCAAAGAGCTGCATATGAGATGTTAATTATAAACCTCGAATTCGACTCGTGGTTGCCTGATGGTCTCAAGGAGATACTCCGAAACTTATGATATCAAATCATTAATCACAAGCATACAAATCCGAAAAGATAGAACTCCCTTCGGTGTATTCGGGGTTCGCCATTTTTTTCTGAATTCATCGTGTCACTGACAATCCCTGGTACGAAAAAAATATGTTTTTGCGCTCGGAAAGTAATCCAGGATCCAAAGAGTCGATCAACATGATATTCAGATACTTCTATGAATATGTGAAGCATGTATAAAATGTATAGATGTATAGAATCGAATAAATATGAAGCATGAATGAAATTGTATGAGATTCTTTGATGAATTATTCTTGATCGGCTTTGGAATCATCGGCGAATTAATTTCGTTGCAGGGGTATTGTCGCCAGAGGGTAAGTGCAAGACATGGGATGAAACGACGGATGGTTTCGTCCGGAGCGAGGCCGTATGCGTGGTCCTGTTGCAGAAAACGAAAGACGCCAGAAGAATCTACGCCACCGTCATCAACGCGAGATGCAACTGCGATGGTTTCAAGCCAGAAGGCAATGCTTACCCATCACCCAAAATGCAAGCAGAACTCATAAAGGAGTGTTACGAAGAGTGCAACCTTTCTCCATCCTGCGTCAGTTACGTTGAAGCTCATGGTACAGGGACGAAAGCAGGCGATGTCTCAGAAATCCAGTCGATTGACCAAAATTTTTGCCAAAACAGGACAAGTTCAGAGCCTTTGCTGATTGGATCGGTGAAGAGTAATCTTGGACACACAGAAGCTGCCAGTGGTATTGTGTCCATGATCAAAGTACGTCATCGGAAAAGATTTTATTAAACATTGTTTTACCGTATTTTTAGTCAACTATCTCTCATCAATGGTGATAAATCATGAGTAAACTAAGAATAAGTATTGATGAACTTGATAAGTTGAATGAGAGGTAAAATCATGTCTATCTGATCCAAAGATATTGCTGGGTATGGAGTCTGGAGTCATATACCCGAATTTACATTTCAACGCACCACGACCAGAGCTCACTCCAATCGTCGAAGGCAGGATGAAAGTTGTTACCGAGGCCGTTCCTTGGGAGAGTGGATACGTTGGCATCAGCTCTTTTGGCATAGGAGGATCTAATGGGCACGTCATTCTCAAATCTCATGACAAGAAAAAAGTCAACGGAAGTGCTCCTCAAGACGACTTACCCCGACTTGTTGCTGTCTCTGGGAGGACTGAAGAAGCCGTCAATGTTATTCTCGATGACGTGAGTACGATTTCATGCTTGCATGGATATTTTGGCTCATATTGAATACAGAGAAGAGAGATTCTTCATTTGATTTGCAAAACATCAGTGATCAACTTTAGTATCGAACAAGAAGCTACTTGGTTGTTTTTTAATGTCTTACTGATGTATTGTGGAGTATTACATGATAAAAAAAAGTCGTACGATTTCCGAGCATGGTTACCAATTATGACTCTGTTGGTACTATGATAAGAGACATCTCATCCTCAATTACAATTGTTCAGGAAGTAACGTAAATTCCCCTCCTTCGAATCGACTCCCATTTATTTGAAGTTCATTGATTCTTAATGAGTTTCAATGTACCATTCGAAATTCTTCTCTGTTACAGCTCCGAAAGAAGGAGATTGATGCAGAGTATGTGAAGTTGTTACATGATATACATTCATCTGAGATAAATGGTCACATGTTCAGAGGATATGTACTGCTTGATCAGGAAAAGAAACCTGAAGACCAATTGCAGGTCGTGAAACCATTCGATGAAGGGAAAAAACCGATTTGGTTTGTCTTCTCTGGAGTCGGATCACAATGGCCTGGAATGGGTGAGAAATTGTCTGATTCATCAACTCTGTCTTGAGAAATGTTACACATTCCAATAATAATTGGTCTTTGTAGGGGAAGCATTGCTCAGACTACCCATATTTGCTGAAAGTGTACGCAAATGTGATGAAGTACTCAAGCCTCATGGTGTCGATATCTATGATATACTCACTAACAAAGATGAAACAATAACCAACAATACCCTAAACTTGACCGTTGGGATCAGTGTCGTGCAGGTTAGAATACGCGCGATGAAATTACTGCCTAGCTGGAGTCCTACCTCGTTTCGTGCCTTATCACAATGACCATGATTGCAGATCGGTTTGGTAGATGTCTTATATTCTCTCAACATAAGACCAGATAATATGATAGGGCATTCTTTGGGTGAAAATGGCTGCGCTTACGCCGACGGCAGTCTCAGTCTTGAACAAGTAGTTCTGGCTGCCTACTACCGTGGACTGGTCTTAACTGAGACCGAACTCATTCATGGAGCCATGGCTGCTGTTGGCCTCGGATACAACGACTTGAAGAGCATGTGTCCACCTGACTGTATTGTGGCATGTCATAACTCCCCGACTAGTTCCACCGTCAGTGGACCATCAGAGTCTATAGACGCCTTTATGCTCCAACTCAAGGTGAGATTGAGTTTTGGATTCCGTATCTCATCTCTCATATTCCGTGATGATAAGGAGATTTTGTTAGATACGGGGGGAAATTAGATTCCAACATGGCTCTGGAATGTCATTTACAGATATTCTACGCCTTGAGTTCTTGTGCCATCGTTGCACGGAACTTTTGGCTTTACAGCTCATGAGCATTTCATTGTTCTCTAATCAGCATAAAGTACTTGGACGCTAGTTGATGTGTCACTGTCTTGGAGCTCAATTTTTTTCAATGTTCGTAAAAATTTGTTCTGGCGTGTCCAATGATTGATCATAGGAATTGTGATTTCTGAATCTATGTCGATGGCTGACGGTGAAAAGGAACTATCTAAAGTTTTCTGTTCAAAAAAGGAGCATTCAAAATTGTTTGGGGAAAAAGGTTGTGCCAAAAATTATCAAGTTCATCTATAATCAGAAAATTTTGGCCTTTTCCTTCTTCGCCAGATGGATTAAGATGGTTCCTTTCTGGAAAAAAAAAACTTTAGATAAACCTTTTTGACTGCAACTATCAGACAATTTTGGATAGTTTCTTTTTTGAGTTTCTTTTTAAGATATTAAATAGTTCCATTTCGAAGAAGAAATTCTGGATAGATACTTTTGACGAAAAATTCTTGGATGGTTCCTTCTTGGCAGGAAGTTTTTGAAAGTTCCTTTCTACTCATCGTCAGATTTTGAATAGTTATTAGATTTTGTTAATTGTTAGATTTTGAATAGAATTTTGGATAGTCCTGTCTTGGTCTCAGACACCAAAATGTCCAACATAGATCCTGTTTGTCAATAAATCCAGTTGTAACTGATGATTTTCTCCATTCAAGGAAAAAGACATTTTTGCCAAGAAAGTAGAGACCAATCATATTCCCTACCACAGCCGTTATATTGAACCAGTGGGGCCAAAGTTCCTTGCGTTCATGAAAAAACTCATACCACTTCCCATCTGCCGAAGCAAAAAGTGGTTGAGCACTTCTGCACCGAAAGACCAATGGGACAGCTTATCAGCTCAGTTCAGTTCGGCCGAGTACTTTTTGAATAATGTTCTCAATCCGGTGCTTTTCGAAGAAGTCTTGGAGATGGTTCCAACGGATGCCATCGTCATAGAAATCGCTCCTCATGGCATTCTCCAAGCCATTTTGAAGAGAGCGTTGAATCCTCCAATCTCCAACATATCATTAACTCGCCGAGGAGACGAGGATCATCTCAAGTTCTTTTTCAAGTCAATTGGAGACTTGTACAATTTAGGAGTCGAGCTAGAATTAGGTGAGTGAAAAATTCTGCAAAGATGATATCAATGGTTCCACAATTTCAGGATCCGCCAGTCAAGGTATAACGTCTACGTTCAATGACTCTCAATTAAGTATTCTTCTTCGCTATTACAGCAAAATTGTATCCCAAAGTAGAATATCCAGTCAGCCGTGGTACACAGTCAATCTCGCCTTTGGTCAGATGGGAACATTCAAACGATTGGAGGGTGTACAGGTACGATTTTCGCCAGAATAATACTGCAGGGGAACGATTTGTCGCAGTATCGCTCAGGGAATCGGAATATGCGTCATTGGCTGGTCATGTCGTCGATGGGCGCAACTTGTTTCCATCCACAGCATTCTTGAAATTCGTCTGGGAGACCTTCGCTATGATGCAAGATAAGCACTTTGAAAAGACTGCCGTTCTCTTCAAAGATATCCAAATTTTGAGGGGTGTAGGTATACCCAAGGACGGGGAGGTTGTGCTCCGCATAAACATCAACATAGGTTGGTTTTTCTGATTCCAACAATTCATTACTTTTTATTATCCCAATGCTGGAAATAGATTGGAGACGGAATGCGTCATGATTCTTCACCCCCTGACTTCGATTGTCCACACATGTGAACAAGCACGTTCTCCAATATTTTTCTTGATAACTTTCTATGTATGTTACATGAAAATCTGAACAATTCCGAAAATTTTCTAGATATCAGAGTCACGTGCTCCTACAAGAATAAGTCCCAAATGGTTTGTTTTCGAGAAAAAAGATAAAAACCAAAAATTTTCTGCATGTAACACCTTGTCCTTTTCCATCATTGTTGACTAGTTTTTGATACTTTCTGACTCTGACCAATTTTTGAGACCTGGAAGAAGGATTTGAAGTGAGTAGGCTGAGACATTGGCATACCAACAATAGAATTAATTAATTAATAGTCTATATTATTAATTAATAGTCTAGAGTGAAATTTCGGGTTGACCCTGTTCTCACCATCACGGATGGTTGAAATCTCTATGTTCCAATGCATGCCTCACCAATTCTTGTCCAAATTTTTAGGTACTGGGAGGTTTGAGGTCTCCGAGGGCAAGATCGTAGTAATTACAGGTTTCATATTTGACAGCTCACACCCAGAGGCAAAGGTACTAGATATCCATCCTGACAATAATGAAGAAGAGGTTCTGAAAACGGACGATATATACAAAAGACATAAATTGAATGGCTGTGATTACTCAGATAAGTTCCGCAGTATCAAGAGCTGCTCCCTCTCTGGTCGGAAGGGCCACATTACATGGCGTGATGACTGGACTGCATTCCTCGACTGTATGCTTCACATCACAATAGTTTGCACAGATGTACGTCAAATATGTGTACCATCCAGTATCGAGGCTGTGTTAATCAATCCGGAAATCCATCCTGATTTTGCAGAAACTTCTGGAGAAGATAAGGGTAAGCTCAGTACCGATAAATGTTCATCTATCCCATGTAGGCTGTACCAAGAATTTTTGTTAAGTTTACGTAACGTAGTTCCCCCCAAACATCTACCACAAATACCTACAGGAATTTCAGTAGAAAAATCTGCGTCAGCCAGAGAATCGCCAAGAAAATGAAAATTACCATCAACAAATATATCCCATAAATCATTTTCATAACCTTACGAAAAGCTCAACAATTATCAAGATAACCAAGATCCTTACTTTCATCTTTTCATCTCATTTATCATCTTTGTATTACATGATATCAACATCGATCCCAGAGGGCGATGACTAGTCTATGTAATGGCTTGCCAGACTGTTACCACGAACTCTTGTTCAGTAAAAATCGTACTAGCGTCTCATAAATGAAACTCATGCAATTGTGTACATATTGTCAAAGTTGATGGATGTTTCTCGTGAAAATGGTGGTCAAAATGAGTCCGATAATCTATTCTGTAGAACTGAATCAACCGATCACGAGCCATAAAATCCACACAATATACATGCAGGTTATGGCACGTGATATTTTATGACATGTGCGCTAGACAGTATCGAGTGACATTTGTTCACTGAATGCGTAGTCATCAAAAGCGCTAGTCGTGGCATGTATAGAATGGCAAAATTCTTATGACATAATTTTTGGGCATATCAATGGAAATTTCCCGCAGCTTCGAAAATCGGTTTCTCCATTTAATCAAAGCTAAATTTGGAATAATTGTATAATATCATTCCTTGATATTCCAGATTACGTTGTACAAGTAAACGATTCAAAAGGTGCGATAACGTCTGGAGGAGTACAGATTAGGGGATTTGAAGCCACATTTATCAATCCAAGAAGATCACCATACGAACCTTTCTTGGAGGAGTATAAATTTGTTCCACTGATGGATATGGGTGAGATGGAAATTGGAGACATAATACGCGCGGTCAGTCAAATTGCTCTCGAAAACCAGTCTTCGACACATCTGAAAATAGCGGAAGTGATCAACGAGTACGATGAAATAGCCGTAGCGGACGTTATGGCTCACTCATTCCTCCAATCTTACCACGACATACCTGCAGCCCACGCTTACGTGAGCATCGTTAGTGAAAGAGAAGATTTTAAGGAAGATTCCGCTCTCGGAAAGTGCCAGATAGTTAATCCAAAAGACATTGAGACCCTAACGGGGATGTCACTTGTTGCCGGGTACGGGTTACTTCAGAATACTCAAAGCGAAAAATTGAGCCTCCTGATTTCGAAACTGGAAGCAAAAGGCTTTTTGTTGACTCGCGAACGCAAGGTTGATCAAAATCTTGAGAGCATAGCCGAGGCAAACAAATTGGATATTATCATGCAGAAGAGGTCTGGTGAAAATATCTTCATACTGTTCCGAAAGCAAGGAGGATTGGCTGAGAAATATTCAATCATACGCACCGATACCCAAAACTTTTCTTGGGTAGATGAGATGCGCAGTGTTATGTCCGAATTGTTGAAAGAGAAAAATTTCGAGAGTTCAAGAGTGCTGTTCTTAGGAGAGGGTGACTCTGAAAGTGGTATGTTGTCCATGATACTCATTCATAGCGAGATGAATGAAATTTTGACTTGACAATAAACATGTTCTCTGGATTCTCTGTATAGGTCTGCTGGGGCTCATCACGTGTTTAAGCAAAGAGCCAGGTGGTAGTATCGTACGAGGTATCCTGATTCAAGATCCAGAGGCCGAAAAATTCAGCCTCGATAGCCCGTTTTACAAGGAACATTTACAAAAAGATCTAACTCTTAGCGTACTTCAAAAAAATGGTACTTGGGGCACTTACAGGCATTTACCACTTCCTCAAGGAGAACCTAAGAAGGTCCATCATGCTATAGTAGACCAATCTTTCCGAGCGGATCTGTCAACTCTGGGTTGGGTAGAAGGACCCATTAGGAATGAATCAGAG
>JAPYYZ010001757.1:0-14442 GCA_030522705.1 Eretmocerus eremicus | reverse complement strand
GGAACGCGTTCCTTTCGCGAACACGTGCGATAAACAAGTTTATCGCACTCGTTCGCGAAAAAAACGCGTTCCCGCACCACGCCATATAATCTACTATTAAATGTCTTGGGTTTGCGCCAAGAATTAGGACAAACAAGATCATAAAAATACTCAAAGTACTAACCTTGAGACACAGATTATTCTCAGGAACAAGTCGAAGAATACTTATGAATATTAAATTACGAAATACCTTCTGATGCGAATTAAATATTATGAATTCATTCTGAATCAGAATCAATAACGATTGATTTTGAAGCGGCTTTTTTGACTGATGCTCGACTGCTACTACTCGAACCAACCTAAAATTATGAATCCAAATTAATGTTCGCGAAAGTCATACAACAACGAGACGTTTGATCTTACGTTTGCCCATGCTGCTATAGATCGATTGCCGCCTGAAGTGGTAATATCGAGCGTCGGAATGTTTTTCGCACCTCTTCCTCTCGGTCGTTTTGCAGGACTGGGTGAGGTTTCCTTTGTCTTGGTAGCGCCCCTTCCTCTTCCGCGGCCTCTGCCTCGACCTCTACCTCTGGCGGGTGCCGGTTCATCTTCAACGCTCACATCCTCGGCATCCTCTTGGTCATTGTTATCCTCTCGAGACGGCGATGATGCTCCTTGAGTGTTCCGGGTGTTGAAAAAATTCTCCTCCTAAAATTTTGGGGATTCCGTAACGAACTTGAATTATGGTGAAGCATGTACATCTCAATTTCTAATTGACGAGGCAGAGTTTTTGGCAGATCTATTGAGAGAGACTGGCGAGTTAGTAAAATTACAGTAAGACATCAGCAATACGAGATCCTAATATCTTGAGAAATCTGTGAGATACAGTACGAGGAAATCTGAAACTGGATGATTGCAGATGATACATTTAGTGGTATCAGATGATGAATTCAATGGTGAGTTGACTGGTACAATTCATTGCTTTATTTTCTCAAAGGAGGGAGCTTTGCAGTCGTGACAGCAGAAATCTCGCGGTTGAACCGGTCTTTGTCCATACCACCCCATACATTTCCTGTAAACCGATTTAGAGGGGTGTGCCTCCGTGTCTGTGTGCGTGGTGTTGTTCAATATTCTCGTAATTCAATACTTCTACACCCTTTATCCTTCTACTCTCAAATTGTGTACGTTCCTCATTCGAATCCCTTGTATTGTTCTACCTTTTTCAAATCTTCCTCTAAGGATCTGAAAAAATTATTCCTCACTCCTTCGAATCTACCAAATCAAATGAGATTCTCAAAATTCGTATCCCCCCCCCTTCCATTCCCTTTGAGAAAATTAAGAATTTGTAATTTCACTAAATTTCCTCGACTTTAACTCTTTGACACACGTAATATCCAACGTTATTCGATATGGCTTTCTTGAAGTAATCCCAGAATACTTAAAATTGTAACTTCAATTAAACCAGTCCGCGTGGTGCGTAACAGATCGGGCGAGGTAACATCGATCGGCGTGAAGCAAAAATGGATCGGAGCGGAGTGTCGCAACTGGGATTGAGTGGGGGAAGTTGGCTGGGTGTGAAAAATGGATCGGGGTGGGGTTCCATTTATGGAGAGGTTGGCATAGGGACATCGACCTGGCCAACTTTGAGATTATATTCTTTTCTGATGAAGCTCGGCTTACTCTATCCGATGGCATAGGTCTCCGAATTAGCCCTATTAGCACATTTGTGATATCAATTTCTAAAGTATCGAAAAGTCATTTCCCGCCACATCATTTGAAATGCTCATAGCTCCGTGAATATTCCAACTAGGATCGCCTACCTGGCTCAAACTGGAGCCCTGAATTCTACTAGTCCGGACAATGCATCGAAAAGTACGGTAGACCACTCGTGAAAGTTAAATC
This sequence comes from Eretmocerus eremicus, assembly GCA_030522705.1. NCBI lineage: Eukaryota > Metazoa > Arthropoda > Insecta > Hymenoptera > Aphelinidae > Eretmocerus > Eretmocerus eremicus. The sequence goes on along the minus strand of JAPYYZ010001757.1, from coordinate 12,561 downwards.
ATCTCGCGAAGTCAAATCTCCTCTCCCTCTGCGATTCGCTGCTCGCGGTTGCTTCCCCTTCCAAGACCGGGCCTACCATAGGCCATACCCTACACATGTAAACTTTGATTCACTCGATTAGGTGATTTTTCGATTCCAAGGGCTTCAATTTGAGCCCAGGTAGAAAATCCTGGCTGGAATATTCACAGAGCTATGAGCATTCCCAACGGTCTGGTGGTCAAATTCAACGACCTGCGCCATCGGATAGAGTGAGTTATGCTCTATCAGAAAAAAAGTACCATCTCAAATTTGTGGCCAAGTTCATGCCACTGCTCGGCACTTGCAGATACCGATTGCACCACGTGCGTCTTAGGGCTTGTATACCGAATTTCGTATAACAATAAATTATAGATTTGTCAAGAACTAGTAGGCGTTTGTAATCACGATATCCCTAAAAAATGCATAGCATTCTGGTTGTATTGAAACAGTAAGTCTTCCTAGCTTCTGAATTTTCCAAACGCGTAACATGAGACGGGCGATGAGCAATAAAAACAATGAGCAAGAAAATTGCGATTTGACAAAAATAGTTTCCTTAAACTCCCAAGACACGCCAATCATTTGTTATCGTTGCATGTGGTCACCCTGCACAAAGGAGTGATACGGTCGCTCCTATAGACTCCCACTCCAAAGAGGCGACCGATACCCATGACTCGCCTCATCCGCCTCGAACGACTTCCGATATTCGAATTTGAAAAATCGATATCCCAAAAGATTCAAAAGCAAAGCTGGTGATAATTTACACCTTTGACTTTTCGAGGAATTGGGAATATCAAAATGGGAATCATATACATCTCAAGAGAGGAAAGAGGTTGATATTGAGCAATGGTTTTCAAAAAGAGTGATGTTCCAGCCCAGTATCTCCGTTTGGGACCATGAAAGGATGAGAAATTAGTCAACTGCGCAGTCTACGCCGAAGGCTCAAGACATTTTTCCCGTATATCCAGAATTCTCTGTCGGTTTTTTCTGCTAAATTTTATTTGCTATCGATGCAAAAATTCAGCATGAAAAACGAGCAGAGTGAATTAATTATAATTTCAACATTCCACCTACGATAAAGCCAATCAGTTGTTAATTTATCGCTGTAGCCTCGATAAACTGTTCATTTGAGCCATGCTCATCCCCTGCAGTAATTCGAGCGTCAAGTACATGTCTCCCCGTCGTCATTCTGATCAGCCCGAAAGGAAGTATCGAGACACTCGGGCCCTTTCAAAACCTTCTTTCGGTATCGACTTCTTGCTTCCTATGAGAAATATTTCACTTATTTTGGCTTATCCAATTCCTTGAGGAATTCAAAGGGTTCTATTTGGCATCAGCTCTCCTTGTGAAACTATCGGAATATTAAATCTTTGGGTTTGAATGTATTGTGTGCTTGAAAGTCGGTAAACCCAACATCCATATTATAAATATTATTCAAGCAAATACGATCTTTGGTTCTCCGATTCGTCTATGGCTAATAATTCAAAATCGATCGAGACCACGACCTTTCTCCCCCGGCCTTCTTAATTTTGAGAAGGTGAAGGAAATGGATCTGATAATACAATGTATAATGTGGCCCATGAAGATATTCCTCCTAAAAAAGCTTTGGATGCGGAAATTAAAACAATTGTTGAGGGAGTGCTCCATTGTGGCCTGTTGCCAACATCTATCCAAGTCTGTTCAGAAACGGATTGTCATTGCGACCAACGCAACGAATACTTTGGAAAAGGATAAAGACATGCAGGTTTCACCTCTTTTACTTCATCTTGTACATGTTCCATCCTTTCATTCCGATAAGTCTTGATTGCCTCTTTGATTTCTGCGTCGGTTTTATAATTTTCTTTTATCAAGTGATTCACGGTTTTCTTCATTTGGTGCCTGAAAAGCACTTGTTTGTATAATTCATTTGACCAACTGAGAATGAATTTTGAAATCATGAGGTCTCACCTCACTAAATCATGGAACGCTTTGGTATCATTAGAGCCGACAAATCTTTCCAATGCGCGATTCAAACCCGACAATGATAATACTGTGAGTAGATTCATTTTATCATCTTGGTTGAAGTATTCAGCCATACCTCCTTGAACGGTGCTCTTCCAATCTTTTTCATCCTAGTGAGGAAAATCAAGAAATGCATTTGAATTCTCAAATTCAGTCTACATGAGTTTTCTATGTAAGAACTTGATTTCAAAATTACATCATCGAAACGAAAAATTTCTCCGATCTGCCCAAAATCTGTCTGATCTTTTGACACGTCCTCTTTCTTCATTTTAGCAGAACATTTACGGAAGAGAATCATATCGTTTGGATTGGCGGCAACGTGATAGTACTTTTGCGTCAACCTGAGACCCAAAATGGAAACTAAGGAAGAAAAATTAATTTTTGTTTAAATGGGGATGTCTTACATACTTTAAAGTATCAAATTGATCTCTATCTTCGCTGAAAAAAATCCTCAATCTAATTAAGGGCTTTTCTGGTTGTTTTTTGTGACCTGCAATCAATTGAATCAATGTTATCATATATTAAATAATAATTAATCAGGTAAATATCTAAACTTTTGATCTTGCACGTCAATATTCACCTGTGATTTGTTTGGTGGCAAGAGGTATCAAATTGTTCTCAATATATTGATCAATAAATTCTTCTACTGCTTCAGTTCTACTTTTGAATCTTGAAATTTCGTCGTTATATTCGCTAAGAAGAAGGTCTTCAAACACAAACGGCCGAACCGTTTTCAAAGGTAGAGTTACCATTTTAAATTTAGTCTTGTAAACATGGAGGATTCCAACTTTCTTTGGTACTGATTCACCTTGGGCTAATGATGTTGCAACAGAACTTCCTGGAAGAGTACAATCATATTTGTTTTTGGCATTCCATATATTTTATATCTAAATTCAATCGCAGGATTACTGATTCTCATACCTGGCTGACTGATGAAAATTTTGGGATTCAGTTTTGACGGTGTAGGCTTAATCAAGCACTCATGTTCATGACCCCATACAACAAGGTGCAAAAACTCTGGAAGGAGGTTTTCAGGAACATATGAGTTTTGACTGTGCATGGCTCTGTTTTGATGCAACACAAGGATATTAAAGGGATCGTCAACTGCATTAGTTTTGAGCAATTGGAACTGCAAAAGAAAACCAAAATCTCTGAAAAGTTAGCTCACTGAAGTTAAAAAATTATTCATCAAGCAAAATAAGGGAAATACTTTGTTATTCCTCATCAGCCTTGATAGCCTTTGATCATTCATGTAGCTCAATCCGTATAAAGCAACAGTAGTATCACCCTTCTTGATTAACAATGGTGCAATTTGGACTTGGGTGACATCAGTCCATTTCCCAAAGTAGTTTATGAGTCCTGTGGATGATAGTACATCCATGGATCCAACAGCCCCATAGCCTGTGATAGAGCAGATATTTATTCAACATATTCAATTTCCACACTGGGAGTGAGTAAACATACTTGGATCATCATGATTTCCGTGGATAGAGAAGGCTGGTATGGCCACATTTAGGTTTGGATCTTCATAATTCACGATTTTGTGTTTACAGTGCCCGAATACCAATTCTGGATCAGTCAAGAACTGGATCTTGATAGGCCTATGACAAGAAAGAAAGGACCTAGACTCATTGACTACAATTAATGATTGACCTTGCATATTATACTAACTTATCTCCCAAACAATATGTTCTGAAGAGATCAACACATTGCTTTACTACACTGTGAGGTGGTTTTGCTTCATGGAATAGATCACCTCCCAATAATATCATATCGACTTCATGCTCCTTGGCATACTCTAAGATCTCTTCAAATGTTCTAAAACTATCATCTTCTTGAGCTAAAATGTGAATTACAAATTGGTGAACACAAGTCATCTTACTCAACTCGACAATGAGAGCCTATTACTTGTCTTCATAATAAGCATTACATGGATCTACTAAGATCTTTGAATACCTCTTTTAGTCGTTTGCTCATAACCCAGGTGAATGTCAGTAGCAACTAATATTTTCATTATGCTCTCTTCATCCATTCCTTCATCTTCCATTTCATTTGTTGGCTCATCTTTAACTTCCTCTTCGTCTGACATTTTTGTCGTTACTCTACAACACTTTTTGGTGAAAAAATATGTAAAATTTAATGGGCTGTTGACGTGCAAAGGAGAATGTTGCAAATTTTTCACTCCGTTCTTACGAACAGATCGAACAACCTGGAACGAGTTCGAACATGCACAGACACCGGCTGACCGGCAGCGGGAAAAGCTTAGCGAACTTGTGGCGAGAACTAGCAAGAAAATGGCCGCAGATAATGGCAAGAATCTGTAGCTACGCTGTCGCATCTCTTGAAAGAAGTTTTATATGTTGACGAACGAATGCAGCGCCACACCATGGCTCTCTTGATAAAGATGATCTCTGTTGGAATGTTGGATGAAAAAATGAGAACTGGAAATTCAACATAGTCATTCTAACTGAATGATTAGAAAAATAAAACATTATCTATTAATTTGAAACTCGGTTTGAATATTTCAATAATCACATTCGTACTTTCGTACGATGTGCGACGGAGTCACTCCAAAATTTGGAGTCTGAATCTCAGGACTTGACTTGACCCGCTGTCTGCTACATGTGCACGACATAGGCTCCATCTTCGTCAAGTTTCCTTTTGGAGAACGTACGCTTCTGAAACGCCCCGTGAGTCGTATTTGTTGCTATTTTACTGTATTTGAGGGTGTAATAGGGAAAAATATGTCATCCCCAATATTATGTAAAAACTAGAGAACTCCGTAATTCCATGCCTTGCCTTTACAAGATTTTTCCGATCGGATGCCGACGGATGTAAATTCGTCAAAGTTCGAAGTCAGCAGTCGGCTCATGTGTTGTCGTCTCCTTATTGTGGCATAACCTATTTCCAATACACAGTAGGAGTTCGGAGATTCGCAAATTAGTATTTTTATTGCCAGAAATGTGACTGTCCTGCATGAATGCCTTAAACATTATCAGCGAACTCATAGTGTCATTGTGTATTTCAGAACGATGGCGCCCAAGAGAGGAAAAGTTCAGAAAGAAGAAGTACAGGTCTCTTTGGGACCTCAAGTTTATGAAGGAGAAAATGTTTTTGGTGTCGCTCACATATTTGCCAGTTTTAATGACACCTTTGTTCATGTAACCGACCTATCTGGAAGGTAAGTTTTCAACTCCCAGCTAGTTCTTGAATCCTACATTTTTGATAACTTATCCAATACTTTCAAGTTTTGATATATTCCATTGGCAGTTGATCACTCCCTTCCATGACTGGGCTACCATCTTTTCACCATAGATCTATCTAATATACCATATCTGCCCTACATTATTCAGTATCATGATTGTAGCTGATTTTTCTTGGAATTTTGAGATTACTATTCTGTAACGATCTTGCAATTTCTTGAGAAACAGTGCACTGTGTAAGTGAATTTTTTCTTCCCTGGATCCATGATCTTGTGCACAAACATGATGGAGCAATTTGTTAACATGAGCTCTGCGGCACACTTGTAAAATTCATCTCCACGATGAGATTCATGTTCACCAGTGAATTCAGTGTTGTATCCAGCTTCAGAGTATTCAAAATTTAATTGAACAGGTGTAGATCAACTCTTTACAAGTCATATTACACATTGAAACGTCCACTCAGTTGTGGTTTCACTTAAGTGTGATATTAATTACCCAGTTGTCAAAACTTGATCTTTGATGCATCTTTTTCAGTGATGAAGGCAAATTCTTCTGTACCTTGATATTACGATCTATTTGTCCTCACTATCTTGTACTATATCTTCAATCCCCTAAAAAATATCTTGACACCCAATAATCATCCAAGTCCATGGAATAATTCAACATTGTGGAATGTTGCTTTTCTAGGGAAACCATAGCCCGTGTCACAGGAGGAATGAAAGTAAAAGCCGATCGTGATGAAGCATCCCCATATGCTGCTATGTTGGCTGCTCAGGTACAAATGCTGATCACTTCTCAAGAGTTGTCCATCGTTAATAGAATATTTTCACAAACTTCGATAGCCTTTCTCATTCAAATTTAATTAAATGAGACTGTTTCCCATTAAAACATAGCTCAAATGTTACTACTCACTTTTAGTTTCAAAGATGTTCTTGATGTGCCAAGTTTGAAATCTAAATTTAGATAGGTTGAAAGCTGTGTAATTAAAAGTATTGAAGATGATGAACTGTCCACAATTTAATCACTTAGAACGTATGCTCCGGTTTGGAAGCAATAGTGTTTTGTACTTTCCGACTTTGCCACACTCAGGCAGCACTAAGATGTTCTGAAAGTAATCTTGAGTGCGTTCATGTGTGTGGAATATAAACTTCTTTTTCAAAATGGAAAAAGTGAATTCATCATTTTTTCATTTGATACAGAATACAGTTTTGTTTTCCCTATCATCAATCATTGCCTGAAATGCCACGGTTAAATAACTCCTCACATTTTTTCAGGATGTAGCAGAAAAATGCAGATTACTTGGAATCACAGCTCTTCACATCAAATTGAGGGCTACAGGAGGTAATAAGACAAAAACTCCAGGACCTGGAGCACAGTCCGCGCTCAGAGCGCTCGCTCGATCGAATATGAAGATTGGACGAATTGAAGATGTAACGCCGATTCCTTGCGATGCGACGCGAAGGAAGGGAGGTCGTCGTGGACGTAGGCTTTAGATTTTTTTTATGGTATGGAACGTGGTTTATTATAATGGTATAATAAACGTGTGAAGAAATTCCAAGGAGAAATTTATCAAAGTCTCCCGATACCTCAACCGAGTTCCTGGTTATTTTGCATAGGATTCAAAAATATCTAGAATTTCCTCTTTCATGAAATAATTTATTCGTGAGAAAGTTTCTCAATAGCATGATCATTCATCAGCCTTACATTTACATGTTTATCTGTAGTAGAAATATAAAAATTTTATTCTAACAAAAGTGATGAGTATATTATCATGAAGCAACCAAATTTCCTAAAGTGAGAAAAAGTTTCACTTTCAAGTCTAGCTTTTGTGGAGCCTTATATTCACCTGTTGCTATGGTATTCACATACCCATATTGCATTACAAATCCTATGACGACTGGTTTATCATGAGCTGTTCTCTCTGGATCTACATGGGGCAGTACATGCAAGCGAATGACTGCTTTATTACCTTTTCTCCACACCACCACTCTGCAAACAGCAGACACATATCAAGTCATCGTCGTGAGTAAGAGCAATTCAATATAAAGGCAATTCTATAATTGCTTACTTGGGGTCTTCTTGAAAATTATGAGAGTCGCCTGGATCATCATATTCGGCGGCATCATCTCGTGGCGGTAATATAACTGCACTGGAAGGCAAAATCACTTCTCCACTGGGAGTTACAGTTACAGGTCTAGGGTCCTCTGTAATAACCATTTGCCGCACAGCAGAAGGCAGCAGGTTCGGCGAATCACACCCCTGGAAGAAAGTGTTTGATTTAGAATGAAGATAAATCTTCTGAAAATTAATTATAGCTCTGACTACGCCTTGAACTAATTCATGATACTATGAGAGGGAAACAAAATCTTGATCATAATGTTGTATGAATAATCGCTGTTCAATTTCATTGAAAATAACGGAATGTATGTTCACTTTAGGAAAAGCCTCAAACTATCCGTAGCTAAGAGAATGAAACGAGATTTGCTATGAGATCCTATAAAAGAATTGAGTCTCATTTATCAATGAAGCCAGTGTATGTGCTCAAAAAATTTAAGTATGGAGGTAAAATAAGATACTCTACAAACTTATACTAGATATTGGGAAACCATAGTACCATTTGAACATTTTCACGGCTAATTTCTTCCTTTGTGCCTTGTGCAGTCATTGTAGTAGGGACTATTGATGAGTCCAAAGGTAGAAGCACAATCTGAGTTTGATGTTGAGTAGGATTACAGAATTTGAGAAGTAGTTCGCTGGATTTTCCAAGGCGCAAGGGCTCACATGTAACAATGCGAACTTCTGGAACATGATAACTAGAAGAAATATACAAGAGCAATGAGCTCATGAAGTCCAAATTTCCATCAGATAGTTATACGGAATTTTCTTACAATGCTGCTAGTTGGATTTTGAATTTTGTGGATGTGGGACAGAAGTCTGGTTTGCTGACATTATGTTCACAAGATCTACATCGATGAGACCTCTTGATGATGAATTGTTTTCTTTGAGGCCTCAACTCATTAATAGTTTCAGCTTGCAATTCAGGATGCTGTAACCTCTGTTCCAAAGTAGTTACTGTAACAAGAATGTATTTCCATTCTGGAATTTCAGATTTTCAATCTCCCCAAGTGATGTGCTTAAATTGCTTACACTTTGTTATATCTACAGGCTTTGTAAAAATATCACTAGGCAACTCATCCACATCTTCACTTGCTTCAGATGGTGGAGGTTGATCACCCGTGTGAGTCTGTGACTGAGGCAAGGAAGGACGGCCAGCAAACTTTCTGGCAATAGCAGAGGTTATTCCAAATTTCTCCTGAAAGTATGATAAATTCTTAGGATAGAACTTGTACTTCTGTTGTGAAATATTCATTTGAATGATTCCTTACAAACTGTAAATATGTTCGTTTAGGCTGAAACTTTCTGCGCTCCTTATGCTGTTTCTCAATTGATGCCAGAATCTTGTGGTAATTGACTAGAGTACCAATTCGGTCCGTGTGAGGATTATCCTGCTCACGCCAGCTGCCAGTGGCTTGGATAAGATATTGGGAATTAGATCAACCTTATTCTGATATTGTAGTCATGAGTTTATAAAAGCGGGTGTGGGGGTGTTTGTGAGATTCCTTTCATTTACTTACCAACAGTCTGATCAGGAATACCAGCATCTCTAGAGCTCCATCGGCACAATGAACAGCTCAAATAGTAAACTTTTTTTGTGACTGGTTTTGATTCTGTTTCAGAAGTGGATTGCACAGGTTTTATCAGGACTTGTCCAGACCTTATTGATAAAGTTTGAAAGCAACAAGGACAATCAAAACAGTTGGAGCATCTGTGTAGAGAGAAAATAATGTCAGGTCAATAAGGCTTCGCTCAACTGGATATCCCTTCTTAGATGAGAAGTATACAGTGAAAAAAAATGCATAAAAGAGGCATGTTTTGATCAATCATAGAGTGAGTATGGAAAATGCACATCAAATTAAAGAAAAGCTATACAATAGCTAGAGTAGTTGAAGTTGATTTGATTGTCTTACTTGTGCTTCTTTAATCTAACTTCAGATGGAGGTAGATTTTCCAGGCAATTAGAACAATAGTAGGAGTCAACCTGTAATAGCAAAGTGGAATGTGGTAAGAGAGGGAGGTCAAAATATCAAGTTAAGAAAGTAATCCCAGCAACAATTCCTACCTCATGGCAGACACAGTAACCACATCGAATACTCAGGCAGTGTCTACAGAAATAAATTTTGGAGATAGGCTTCAATGATCCACAACTGCATACATATTGCACAAAATCAGGTTGGAATAAATAAGCCATGACGAGATGGTTGTGTTCCTATGGATAAACTTCTTTCATCACTCGAGAAGTGAACGAGTTTTTCTCTTCTGACTCTATGACTAGATCTGATGTGTTCAGTAATTTTTAAATTCCTTGAGTGTTTACAAATAGAAAAAATCGTCGAACTTTCTCTTGCTCATTGCTTCTGCTGAGAAACTGTTCTGCAATTCGCAGGTTCGGGTTCTGCTACAGCTGTTGATCGATCTTACAGGAATCTGCTATGAGTCGGTATAGGCGCGGCCCCACTCCTCGAAAGATTCCATTGTTCAACAGTTTTTCATAAATAAACAAAAAGGGAGGAAAGTCAACGGATTACGGATTCAGATGGAGGAAAATGAGATCCATCACCATGAATTTTTTGAAATTTTTCCGGAACACGTTTCTAAACACAGCTTTTCCGTACACACTACACAGTACGTTGAGCGTATTTCATAATAGTAAAAGTAAATTTGAGAGACTGTTTATCTTGTTGTGATTATATAAATTGAAGAATCATACTTCGTGAAAATGCCCCGGAGTTAGGTATCTGCATCAACCGCACGTCCATGAAGTTTATCTCGGCTGGTTGCACGGGAATTTTTATTTGAGTCTACCGGATTATCCCCGATCGATCGTCAGAATCTGTCGACAGAAGCTTTCACTAAGATGAAAGTTTTTTTGAAGTCGCCGATTATAAGTGATGATAACTTTGATTAATTGCACTAGAGGACTTCAAAATTTTGATACACGTAATCCAGAAGTAATCGGTAGATTCTCATAATTGTAATTAATTGTAGATGTAATTCTACGTAGAAAAAAATGGTCGAAATACAGCGATGAAACGGGTTTCTGTTATAGATGAAAGTATAAAATAAAGTCGACGTTAAGGAAAAACCGATGAAAGAAGAATCAACGGAAATTCGGCTTGGAACTCCCCGCATTGCCTTTTTGAAATGTATGGAAAACGCTATTTTCCTTTGAAAATTTCGTGCTGTTTCTAAATAAAACATTTTTTCAGGATGATTTTTGAAACTCCCAGATGGGTGTTCTGATTTTTTAGCATCTTGGTTTTTAAACGGGGGCTACTTTGGCCACCGGGGCTACTTTGGTCCACTTTGGAAAATGAGATTCAAATCAACGTGGAGAAGGATATGCAAATAGAGAAGTATCCTAATTGGTCTCATTTCCTTCGTCAATTCTCCCAAAAATGATTTACTGTACCGGAGCGAAATGCAATCGCCGCTGAGGAGATCCGGTACAGTTTGAATATAACGAATCAAGAAAAATCGATAAAATTGCGAGCTCGAAAACTTTCCTCTGGTTCAACGATCATGGACATAAGATTCAATCTTTTTAGACCAACTATTCAATCTTTTACTGTCACCTGATACCGTTTTCTGTCAAAAAGATGTTTTTTTTTGGGCAAAATATCAAAATACAGTTTCTGAACTAGACGCTCGGTAACTTGACTCAGACTGGAAATATCTCAATGTTCATCATCACATTTAAAAGATGATGGAAAGAGCTTCATAATGAGCCGAGCTACGTTAAATTTGGATGCATGGTATCCAAGTTACGGCAATTTGAAGGAGAGAAGTGCTCTTTTTGATGTAGTGCGACCACAGCGTCTTTCTTTCGCCGGGCTGGGGGAGTAAAATAGGCGCTTAGTCGCACTGATACCAAAACATAGTATAGGCACCTCACTCGCCAGGATGTTTTTGAGTACGGGAAATATTTCTCTCTCGTTACGCACGAGGCAAATTCATTTCCGTGCCTCAGAACAGCCAAATCTCGCATCGGGGCATAATGTACCATTCCTTTGGTTTTTCGGTTCAAATTTTCATCGGTGATTGGAGTTTTCGACGTCTTTCGTAAAATTGGAATTACTCGGCTTCTAGATATCGAACTGAGACGCACTTTGGCTCATTTTTAAGCTCTTTCTACGCCCCTTTAAGTATCACAACGGGGTTTTCAATGAAGTTTCTGGCTCGAGTAGGGAGGTGGAAGAACGAAAGTGGACCAAAGTAGCCCCTATTTACGGGGCTACTTGGCCAGCCTACTTTTAGCCTCTGGGCGCGACGCGACACAATCCGTCATGGTTTTCATGGCATGAATTTCTTCTCCAACCACAAACTAAACTTTTAAGGGCGTGTCGTATCCGTGCAGCATCTGCGACGTAGCCGCGCGGTCCGCTTGGGAATCGAATGGATTTTACAGAAAACGGGGATAAAGTAGAGCAGAACGAGGAGAAGACAAATCTAATCCTATCGATTCCCGGAATTTCTAAGCTACTCATGGGTCTGTGCATCTGGTAGATTTTGCAAATAATGTGCACAAAATTTGTGAGTTGAGTGGTTTCGCAGGGTGAGGCTGTCGATTGAGAGAAAGTGGTTGAATTTTACCACGAATCTGTAAATGAGGGTCTATCGTGGCGCAAATCATATACATTATGTAAACTTTCACTAAGAATAATCTCAAGTTTAGGAAAAATGGCCCTAGCACTGCTTGTTGATAAGATTTATCGAGAAATATTTCTTCTTTTCCGCTACCGCGCAACTCTCAGCTGAATTTGACCTGAAATCCCAACCCAAAGTTGGAATGGGAAATAATTTATATTCAAGGAAGATGCCATTTCCACACAGTTTTTCGATTTTCTTTCCCTTCCAGCCAATGGAAATAGTAGTTTTTAATACAAGGGCGGGAAAGTTGGTTCCCGCAGATCGAGTGATATTTTTCGGCTCGAGCCGCAGGAGAGGGTTGAAATTATTACGACGATGCGGAAACCACCCGCCCGAGTTTCAAACACTAGTTTTCCGTCGTCTGGTCTGGAGTGCAGACGACGGAAAATTGCATTCGGCACTCGGGCGGGATGTTTCTGCATCTTCGTGATAATTCCGACCCTCGCGTTCGGTTCGGGTCGGAAAATATCACTCGAAGTGCGGAAATCAACCTTCCCGTTCTTGTATTGAAAACTACTATTATCTATGTTTCAACCCATCCTTTGTCGCTTTGCCAAGTGGTATATGAGTGATT
>JAPYYZ010001756.1:0-14443 GCA_030522705.1 Eretmocerus eremicus | reverse complement strand
ATACTTGTGAGAAAAAGTTGATGCATTTGTGCCTTTCTTGGAAATGTGTGTCATCCTCTGATAAAGACACTGGACATCCGGGACATCTAAAAGTCCATCTGGAGGTCACCTGGAGATCAATTTGGAATTGAGATTTCAGAATAAAATGCTCTTGTAGAGTCAGAGCTCATGCTGTGCCTCAAGCTGGTGAATACTATTATGAATGTTTCAATAATAATTTAGTACCTTGACTGGTGGTTTTCTCGTAATATGCGATATCAAAAAATTCATAGCTAGATCTTCACAGTTCATGTATTCGTCAACCTTATCGCGAATAGCTTGTGGTAACCAATGTGTGTATAAATATGTATAATGTTTGTGAAGAAACGCCGCTCCCGTCAGAACCATTGACAATTCACATGAATAATTCGAATTATAATTCCAGGCATTGTGGAAGTTCTGATCCCAAGCATGAAAACGACCAGGAAACCCTACAATTCTATCTCTATGCTCTCGCCAAACCCTATGAGAGTAGATTTGAATCAAATGTATCTAGACTAATTTTATACTCATTTTCAATTTATTGGACATGAGAGAACACTTACCTAAAACCAAACATAATCTCATCATGTCTGAGGTGAGCATCATCATCAACTGACAGTACTGCCTCAGTCTCTATGGCATCAAAAGGTAAAAACCTATTATTCAGACTATTGCGTTTCGCTTTGATTATCTGGAAAAATATGTAATATCGGATTATCTTTCTTCAAGGTAGAAATTAGTGGGGTATAAAACTTTAAATTACAATTATAGGAACTCCGATGTCTGGCCACCTTAAATCTTCTGCCGGTGGTTTTGGACTGTTCCAAACAACGACTACTTTGTTCAAATATGGCAACCCAAATAAACGAGCTAATGAATTTATAAGGACCTGCTCTCTTTCGTAGGTCAACATCACAATGGTAAACTGCTCCCGCGGGTGATTACCGCCGAGAGATTCACTAAACTCTCTCCCTGACCCACCAGCACCGTTATTGATGGGTCTAAATCCGACTTCTGAACCTGAATGGAAGAAAATTCGATATTCAATATGATAAATGATTTCTCCGTGGTTCAAGAAGGAAACGTAGTTGGATTTATGGAAATCATCCTCACCTATAAATTTCGCATCACTGGGTAAGAAAGTATCAAATGGCAGTTGAGGATACAAATAAAATGGATTGAACCAATCGTTCCACATCTCATAGCCTTGCACAAGTCCTATGGTGTAATTCCTCTTATAAGCTGGAGATGGATATGGAGGTTCTAATGGTCCAAGGCTTTCTTCGGCATCAGATTCAGCAATAATGGTATCTGACTTCAAAGGCTGAAAATAAAAGAATGGAATATTGCAGATCAATTGCTTTTGAAAATTATGATTCCATTGTAATACTGACTGCTAAATAAGGATTTGGGAACACGATTGATAATTTCCTTGTGATATTGAACAACTTTTTCACATACAACAGCAATGAACTGATCTGCGCAATTTTTGGGTTGGACCGATACGAATGTTCGTATCAAAACGTGATAGCGAAAAGTACTTCGAACTTGTCTTAGGGCAAACTTTTGATTGAACGAAACAAAGAGAAAGTTAATCAAAAAGCTTACAACTTACCACAAAACTTGAATTGAAAACACTAGGACTAGGTGTTTGTGGTGCTGGTAAAGGGGGTATACCCAATCGATTTCTAAGTACAGCAATAATTGTATCTATAACACTCTGAGCTGTCCCAAAATATCTTTCCCACAAGAGCCTTCCTTGTCGTCGCATCGCTAATAGATCGTTATCGGGAACAGCTCTCAACAAGAAATGCATCTCAGTTACTCTAGCCTGGAACATTGTACAGAAGAGTTTCGTGAGAAATAAGTACTTAAATTTTATAAGTAAAGAAGATAGACAACGCACTTTAGGTAAAAAAATTGCTGCTCTCCTCCAAGCAATAACTTCCTTGTAACTTAGTGCTACTCTATCACCTCCTAGGATAACTGGTATGGCACCTGACCTTAATGCCTCATGCAATCTTGCTTGCATGGCAGCAGTTGAGAAAAAACTGACATTACTAGGCGCTAATATCAAAGCGAACGTTGATTCTCTGAGGATTGCTTTCCTCGATGATTCTGTACCACAAAGTGACCAGTCCAACACTTCGTGATTTTTCTTCTCTTCTGAAGCCGGGATGCACTCAAACTGGATAAAAAATTTATCCAGTGTCACACCACTGCTCATATCTTTTAAATGCTGAACAATAAAGTTGTCCAAATTATTTTCATCAAGAGATACTTTAACAATATCCAACTCTGCATCATCAATAATCTGTTGAGTGGTGAACAATGATTTCAACGCCCGCATCTCTCCTATAAAAAACGTGTTCTCTGTTAGACCGCCAAGTTTTCGTAAAATGAAACAAGGTCCTCCCAAGTTAGACAAAAGAGAAGATTTCCCGATGAAGTGAAGAGAAAATAAGCAAAAACATGAGAAATTGTGAGAGCCTGTGAAGGCACATACCTTGGAACGAAAACAAATATTTTCTTCGAGCTGGTAACATGTGAGCACATTCTGTCCACACATCACCACCTGGTGGTCCCAGTATGGGTGGCACTATCAAATCAAAACCATCCCGAAAATTTTCTCTCAAAAAAGTTGATTGAACAGTAATAGCACGGCCTGTGTCAATTCTTTCAAACAAATTTCCTGCACTGACTGACAAATCCCTGCGAGCCAGATTTAGTAAGACATGATTTCTCCCATCACCTCCCCAATACGGTAGAGCTTGCAACTTTTTGATATCCAAAGGGGTGCTAAGATTTTTTGTCTCGTGAGATACAGCTAATGCTTCACCAACAAGAACAATGTAGATGCAAGCGGCTGCAGGATCCAAAGTCAAGTGAGAATTGTAACCTGTGGGATAAAATACATTGAATAAATGAACCATCTGAAAGCTACAATCTGTCCTTAAGACGACCGTTCTAAGGAATTTTAGATATTACCAAGAGTATGTTTGATGTAAGTCTTCAAAAATCCATCAATATCCCATCCTACATTAACAACCGGAAATTCTTCTGGATCATAAAGATAAACAGGAAAACCACTGGTTAAAGCACAACGACTGTGATCAAAACAGTTGTACATCCTGCACGAATGTGGATTAGCATAAGATGGTAGGATATCTGGCACAGTATGACTCAAAACTTTTTTTGGTGGTGCCAACTCAGGAGTGTTGCGTTCTACAGCCTCTTTTTGAGCAGCTTGAGCTTGAACCACGCTTATCTTCAATCTGTCTAAATCCATTTGCTGATGAGATAGTTCTAGCTTCAATTCATCTATCTGCTGAGTCAAACTGCTGACTTCTCCATGCAATCTCCTGCGTTTAGCTTCCAACTCGCGCAATTCATTACTCACAGACTGTTTGATCCCCAACATTTCTTCTATCCGAGATTTCAACTCTGAGGCTTTCATCGACGTAAAATCATGAAATCCTTCTAATCTTGATCTTGTTTGGTGGATATCTAAGTTGGATAAATCTGTCTCCACCTAGAAGTGTAAATGTTCAAGAATTAGCAGAATTGGATGTCTTGTGAAATCCCCATCACCTCAGCGAACTTGATGAGGATGAACTCGCAGTCTGACATGCATCTTGTACACAAGTATATCACTTATGTGTTATGAGAAAAAGAAAAACAACTGTACAAATGAATATGCGCTCACCTTTGACAGGTAATAGTGAGTAAACAATGGCACGATACATAGTAGCACAAGTATGAGGAGGACGAGCCTAGGAAGCTTGATTCGGCTGAGCCAGTGCAGGATATCCCGGCCACCAGGTCCTATGTGATGATATGAGTGGCCACTCTCGAGTGTGACGTTCCCGATCATCTTCAAGTTTTATTCATGTCCCGGCTTCGTTGCTCCATCCATACTTATTGCTCCAATTCAGCAACCACCTTTCACTACAAATTATTGTCCAGCACATCTTATTTATTTTTCTTCAGACAAGCGTGCGTCACTCATCGTATCGTCTGGAGCGTGGGATTTGATGGGATTGTAAGTACCTAATGTGGGAGCATGGATATCTCGTCATGTCTCTGTCTGACATCTTCTCCGTCGGCTGCTGTCGGCTGCTGTGAATGTGTCCCGCTGCGCACCAAATGAAACGAAACGTCATGGAACATGGAACATGATGGGACTCGGGGCGGCTTGAGAATCTCAGGTTAAGATGAGGATCGCCGTGCCACCGTGCCACAACTTTTGGCCCACATTCCCCCATCGACTCACAATGCCAAATCCGCCGCCAGTTGGTCGCCTGTGTCCGGAAAGTCGTGGTGCTGAAAAGTGCATACCTCGTGTAATAAGTTACGGACATTAGAGGTGAAAACGGCATCAAGCCACGAGGTGGAAACCAATTATCTTTTGAGCCTTGAAAACGATAACTTTTCGGACTCGAAAAGTGCAAAAATCTTGGTTCATTAGTTAGGTACTTCGGTGAAGACACACAAAAGAGCAACAATAATGAGCTCGCAGCAGAGCCCGGCGGGCGCCATTCAGACGTCTATTGACCGCGAGAAGGTTTACACGTGGATAAGCGAACTTTCGAACCCGGAAACCCGTCAGAACGCACTCCTGGAGCTGAGTAAGAAACGCGAAGTTGTGCCCGACCTCGCGCCAATGCTCTGGCACTCGTTCGGCACCGTAGCCTCGCTTCTGCAGGAGATAATCAACATCTACCCGGCTATTAACCCGGCTACCCTCACCGCCCACCAGAGCAACCGCGTTTGCAATGCTCTTGCCTTACTCCAGTGTTTTGCTAGCCATCCGGAAACCAGATCTGCTTTCCTCCAGGTCAGTATGCTCATTTTGTTTTTTTGCCGTGGAGACCAAATACTGGACAGGTGCCATCGGTTGTTCATAATGATTTCTCATCGTATCTATCATATTCACTAACTTCGTCTCAATTCCTAGATGAATTTTTTCTGATCTTGAGTAACCTGCTTGATAGCATAAAACTTTTTTGAACCTGCCATGGTTTTCTTTTGCTATCAATCTTCCAATACAATTTAGCCAAGTCTCCCGTGGCAAATATCTCACTATGTGTTCTTGTTTTTGGTTTATTTGATGCAGAAAACTTGGAAGCAAATGTCTTGCGTTCCTTGTCAACTCACAACATTTGGGAGACAAATGTATTGGGTGTCATTTAGGTGAAATCATGATAACAGTAACATAGCATTTTATGTAATCTAATTCCATGAAAACATTGAAACATTTTTCCAAAATAAAGCTTATGACCAAATGATGGGAATTTTTGTTCCACCATCAACCTCTTCAAGTCAATATTAATTATTCACTTAATGAATTATTGGGAATGAGTTCGAGATAAGTGTTGGTTTATCAATCGATACGCGATTGAAATTTTTGTCTGTTGTGGAAGGGGATAATCTATTGCAGTTTCCATGGCAGGTTCTTGGTGTTCTGAATATTTGTGAATTCAATGCTGATTAACACTGTGTCTAAAAATTTTATACTCTTACTTTCATTACATGGCAATACATCAGTTTAGTGACTTGTCCAGTTTTCCAAAAATTCTCATATGATCGAATTTATCTCCAAATTATTACCAACTCTACTTCCTATATTACTCTAATGAAAATGAAATTTCAGGCTCACATACCTCTGTTCCTGTATCCATTTTTGCACACAGTGAACAAGACTCGTCCCTTTGAATATCTGAGACTAACAAGTTTAGGAGTTATTGGAGCATTGGTCAAAACGGATGAGCAGGAAGTTGTCACATTCTTGTTAACTACAGAAATCATCCCTCTTTGCCTGCGTATCATGGAAAGTGGCTCAGAACTCAGTAAGACTGTGGCTACATTCATCTTACAGAAGATTTTGCTGGATGATAGTGGGTTATCTTACATATGCCAGACATATGATAGATTCAGCCATGTTGCCATGATTCTTGGGAAAATGGTTTTGTCCTTGGCTAAAGATCCCTCTGCAAGACTCCTCAAACATGTTGTTCGATGTTATTTGAGACTATCTGATAATCCTCGGTGAGTAACTATTACGTCTCCATTTGAATTATTCTAGACCAAATTATTTAATATTTTCCATATATTTTCAGAGCACTTCTTGCACTAAGACAGTGCTTACCTGATCAGTTAAGGGATAATACTTTTGCTTCATGTTTACAAGAGGATGTCTCAACTGAACACTGGCTGAACCAGTTATTGAAGAATTTGGAGACAGGACCCCAGCAAGGACCATCTGGCCAGCCAGGCCAGCCAGATCCAAGAACAATTGGAATGTCACCCTTAACTTCCTAACCAACATTGTGATATAAGTGGTAGCAAATGTGAATTCACACAGACTCTTGCCTTTATTTAGTATAATTTATCATGATCATTGACACATGAATAACTAGTCAATATCTCCCTTCCGCCACTCTATACTTTTCAAGACTGAGGAATAGTATTCCTGAGTGAAGAAGATGATATGATCCTAAGAAATCTAGTACTTTTGTCTTCAATCAGAATGTTTAATCATGTAAAAATGAGAAAATTGTACTATAATGTTAATATTGCTTAGGTTATATTTTTCACAACCGAAGCATGATATACTCCGTGTAATTCATCATGCATTTTTGCACTTTTCCAGTGAAGACTTTTTGCCTTGGTAATGATGACTTAGATTGATGGATAATTAAAATATTATGTAAAGACTAGTTCTATAGTTAGTATTCTGGATCAAATGAATATAATATAGTGAGAAAGGACAAAATTGGAAAATGTACATATATTAAGTAATGAATTATAATTTTTTGTCAATCAATTGAATCATTCATTCTGATCCCAAAAAAAGCTCTTCAGACATTGAGATGAAAATGGAATGTTCACTTTTAGCAATATTGGCATCCACCATCAAAAAGTTTATATCACACATCATACATAAATTGAACATGTTTGAAGGTATCTCGGATTATTTTCTAATTTGAAATATTTAAATCACAAATTAGAACTTTTGTAATCACAAATCACACGCGATAAGGCAACATCAAGTTTCAAGGTTTTGGAAGCAGACGAATTTAGGTATATTACGTCAACGTCAAATTCATTTCAAATTATTATTCGGGTTTGCGATTTAATCTTTCACAGGCTATAATTGCTACTGCATTTTTAGCAAAATAGCAAGATCGTGATATTATTTCGTAAACTCCAATGACGATTCCCTACATGTAGGATCGCGGAAACCCGTAATACCTTACCTATACGAGTATTGTGCAAGGTAGAGGGGGTAATAAAAGTCGCACACGATGGGATAGAGCGGATCACGATCATCCATGATCCCGATAGAAATAGAGTATCGCGGAAACCCATGCACGAATGACTGCGAATGACTAATAACGCAAGTGAAACATAGTGACACATAAACTGTGAGCAATAAAAGTTAACCGTGAGTTTGAAAGAAAAGACTCAATTATAAAAAAAGGAAAGCTGAGCTGAGCAGACGATTCTCGCCATTCACTGTATATACAGTCGCCACCACGATCCTGTCGCCACAGGCCGATTGTTGACCACTGATTTCCACCACCGAATGTTTTGATAAAATTCAAAGCGAACGTGCGGCAGTCGTCGCACTGTTAGCTGAGTGACCCGTATCGGCGATGTCCCCGTCGTCATCGGAATCCTCAGCCGATGAAGCCGACGCACCTTCATATTCAACACCGAAGACTTGGACCGATTCGTCCAGCAAGACCAAGCGCAAAGGTTATAACAACAACTTTATGGTTTCTTCTCGAGTCTCTTCTGCTCTGTTTCTTGTTCTTGCATGCAGACTTCTTGTTGAGTATCTTTTACTTGTGAAGAGAGACATCAATTAGTTTTGCTGATACGATTTTTCACATCATTTGATATTGAAGGAGCTCACTCAATCCATTTTCACATTATTTGTATATTTTAATTGTTACCTACTCCAGTTAAGGGTCCATCCAGACGAGAAGAAAATATGTTCAGTATGAAGCAGTTTCTACAAAGTGACAGTCAGTCTAATCACCAATATGCTGGAGCCAGACCTAAGGTGTATGAACCACATCCAAGAAATTCAGAATCAAGTGATGTGCATGATTCGAGCAAGTTCCCACGAAACCCCACCGAACTCCCAGATTTTGTTCAAGATCATCTTGTCATTGAACAATGTTATCTTGGGGATAAGGCCTCTTCAAATAATATAGATGTGGACAATCTGCCAGATTTCACACTGAACCATGCAGACAAAAGACATGCACGCTTTCCAAATGATCATCGAGAAAAGTCTCCAGAAAGCTTGTCGGAATGTCCATTTGATTTAACTGATCACTTGAGTAGGAGTCCCATTTCAAACTCTGTACATCCAAGTTCCTTGGAATTTCCAAAATTGGACATTATTGATGGGGAGTCTGCTGATGTTCCAGAATCTCTAGGTACACACATTTAATGATGATTATAATGTATAATAACTTTGTTTAATACTATGAAATTCTATACTAATTCTTGGCCTCTTGGACTGAATTCAGACTTTATTGAAATTCAAGTTCAAAATGTCAAGTAATAACTTTTATGCTGTTGTATCAGACTAAAATTCCACCCGCAGGTTTTCCATTTGATTTGCAACTACCTCGGAATGCAAGATCAAATTCAAATGCCAATTCAGACCCTAGTCAACCCGAAAGTATTCCTAATCCTACAAAGCTCTTACCTGATTTCTTGAGTGATGGGCCTATCAGATCAAGAAAAAGTGCTGTGCCTGATACTAGTGAATCAAATGGTCCCACAAACCAATGGGTAATATCCTTTCTTTTTGATCTCAGAAAAAGACGAGAAATAATAAACTTATTCTTACCTTCTTTAATTTCTCTAGCTTGCTGTTGAAAATGAAAGACTGCGGGGTGAACTCCAAACTGCCAGAAGACAAGCAACCGAACGTTCCCTTCGGTAAATACTCCCTTGTCGCATAATTTTTTTTGTGGTAGATATTTGAATAATGTAATTTTAATTTGTAGGATAGAAGCTTTAGAGTCTGAACTTTTATCAAAAAGACAAGTGAACCATTCAGGAAATGTGAATCTTGAGAAAGCAATGGAACAAGTAGAAGATGATTTAAAACGTAGCACGGTCAGTATTTCATTTGGGTATAGTCTACAACTCATTGATGATCTGTTAAGTGGTTGAAAGTGGGAAAGTGATGAAGTGATATATTTTATTCATCTCCTCATATTTTTCTCAGAAAAGAGCCATAAATGCTGAAAGCACTGTTGCTTCGTTGAAGAAAGAGATTGATTCTTTGTCTGTAAGTATTGAATTCGACTTTTCAGATTAACTCTTGAATTAGAATTTCCGAGTTTTTGCATCATTTAATGGTTACAATTCCCTGATACTTGATAGGCCGAAATAATGGCTATCTGGAATCTGGAACTTTTATCCTCCTGTAATACTGATTGAATAAGTATCCTTTTCAAGAGTGTATGCAAAGGAAAATAGACTAAAAAGACAGCAATTTAACGGAAGTTCGACGGGGTCGGAAATAGGGGTGAAATATAATTTAAAATACAACTGCTTGAAAGTCAGTTACATAACACGTTATCTTGGCCAAATTCAATGAAACTCTATTTCTGGTATTCATTCCCAAGGCTCTGAATTTTTGAACATGAACAGGTCAATCTTCTTGAAGAACTCAATTTCATAGTCAAGGATTGAGTTTTCTGAGTGGAATCGAAACGAAATTATGATCTCTTTGTTTTCTCAAATGAATACAGAAATGATTCATTTCCAATTTTCTCCTTGTTGAAACGAGCATAAGAAATCTAGTTGGCTGAATTTTGCAAATACGAGAACCGTCTAAATAACGTTTGGAGGCAGAATAACACATAATCCTTATTCTGTATTTTCATAAAATTAGAAGTTCCAAACTACTTCACGGAATGATAGGGATGAAAATTTTCGTATCAAAGGATGGTTTTCCGATTTTTTCGAATCATCAAAATACATATTCTCAACAACTTTCGAAAGGGCCCTGAAACGGACTCGAAATCTCATCGGAAACTTGAGGTCTTTTTTATTGTAGACCAACCTTAGAAATTCAACACATTAATTGGTAGGAGTGATTACTGCGATACTTACTTTCTTGATAATATCTCTATGATTGCAGATTGAAATAATGATGTTGAGAACAGAGAACAGAGAACTACGAGCTGCTATTGGAGTTGAGAATAATGGTTGCCGGTTTGTCAATCCTGACCGCAGGATACGGAAGTTGGCGGATGACCTGAGATTTGCCGCTTCTTCAGCCGAAGTTTCACTCAGGTATTATTTGTGCATTGTTACTTCAAGTTTTATTAAGATAATGATGCTTCAATTCAAAGCAGGTTCAAGCACTTATTCAATGTGAAAAATTGACAATTATCAATATAACGTCCAGACGAAGTCGAACCATTCGAGGAACCATTTCTTTGGGATTTAGTTGCTTTTCGCACACTGTGCGAAAAGCACTGCTTTACACACCAACTTTACGCACTAGTATTACAAAAATTTCATTTTTAATATAGTTTTATTGAATTGTGTTGTAGGCAACTGATGTCTGGTGTCAATAACCTCAGAGTATTGGCATCGGCTTTGGAGAATGTAGACAAGATAGAAGACCGTACCAAAGACTTTCGTCCAGATTTTGACGAAGACAATGCAGCTGGACCAGCGTTATAAATGAAAGATAGTGTCCAGAGTATTTTTTTATCAAATTGATTTATACATCTGTGTCACGTTCCTACGAAGTTTGAACGGCATACTCAGGGGAAATGTAATTTTACTTCTCTAAATGGTCAATTTTGGACAATGTGATTTTTGTGAGTTAGATGTCCTCAATATTTGAATAGAGAAATCTTGCATTATCCAAGAAAATGTGCATATGAAGAGTTGAAAAGAATGTTTTATAACGTAAAATGTACAGATATTTAATCGCATTTAGTTATTCATCTATTATATACAATTGTCATAATTAAATATTTGCATGGTATGAAACTAAACTTTGCAACTTTGGTTATAAATAAGAGCGTACATTTATTCATCCTATACCATTGAGAATTTGAAGTACATCAGTTTGGGTTTCCATATGATTCATTTGAGTTGTTAGCCACAAATTAGACTCACTACACCCAGGAAGACACTTCAAAGCCCTAGTCTGGGTAGATACTGTGGTTTCATCTAAATCATTCCAGGCTGTTTGAGTTTGAATATCTGATAGTTCCAAGTCTTGAGCAAAAATATCATCACAAGTTTGTGTGTAAGTATCATTGTACACATGGAGGGGTTCTATTGTTTCTGTAAAGTTTTCTGTGGTTTGAGTCTCATTGTGTGAATTGAGAGGATCCGTTTCAAAAATAGATCGGCAATACGCTTTTTCGGTTTGAGTTTCCGTACTGCTAAATCTACCTGCATATGCTTCTTCTGTCAACATAGGATCACACCTAGACAAAATGTGGTAAGTGGCATTTTGCACATCACAATCGTTCATACCAACAAAGATATTCTTTTCTGGGCTAGTTTGTGTGCCTAAGGAACTCTTCTCTTCCCACAGGTCTTGTAAAATAATATCATGTTTGAGTGATAAAGGACTATCAGGTGATAAGTATTCTGATGAATAAGTTTCAACCAGGCTCTTCTCATTTTTTGGCGACGCATATTTATCAACAGATAATTTTTTCTGGTTATTCAATCTATGGAATGTGATCTTATGGGGTATTGTTTTAGCAGTTTGAGTCTCAGCGGACTTTGTCATCTGTTCAGTCTTAGAAGTTTCACTTGTTTGGGTTTGCCTGCAAACTTGTTTCTCTAAATTTTGTACTCCCAGACTATGTGATTTTTTTTTTATTCTTAGTACTTCTGTTTGCATGGCCCTATCACATGTTGGCTTAGGAAGAATGCGCTTGACAATATTCCCACTTGGTACAAGATTTTGATCCATCTGGACTCTTGAATTGAACATTGGTCTCATATTGTGATTGAGTTTTCTCCTGCAAAAAGTGAACAAGGTATCAAGTATGAGGGATTCTTGATGAGTGGACATAACTATGTAAGAAAGATTAGTCAAAGGTCTTCTCTCACTTCTTGGATTTGTATTTTTCATCAACATTGTGAAAATTCCTTTTTGCATGAGTGAAAAGGGCTTCAGGACTAGAGAAAATTTTTCCACATTGGCATATGAAATTGATACCGCAGATCCTCTTGTGAGCTTCATTTGCTGCATTTGTGGAGAAACATTTATTGCAAACAGAACATGAGAATTTTTTCTCGGCATGAACTTTCAGGTAATGCTAAGGAAAAAGGATGTATCATGATGAATGATATTGGTGATGCAAAGATTAATGAATAATAACATACTTGTTTCAAATACTTATATGAAGCAAAATGTTTTTGATTGCTTAGAGCATAAGCACATTTCTGATCAGGACAATGGAAACGAATGTTGTTTTTCGAAACTCTGTCAAGATTCTTCTTTTCATGGACTTTCAGATGGTGCATTCTGTACCTTGATTCACCTTCAAAAACCCTATTACATTCTTCGCAACGTACTTCATTATTAATAACACTTAATTCTTCCGGTGATGGACACATAACTTTGATAGGACTTCCTTCGTGACAAAGTAATGTCAACATTTTTACTGACAAAAAAGCTTGCAATGCTCCGCCTTGAAGAAATCTGCAGGAACCATTGGACTATGGTCGTCTTCTTCATGCAAGTAAGAAATGATAATATAGAATCGTAATGGAACAGAGATCTTTTCCACCATGGTTGTTGTTATACAACGGGACCGAGATGGTTAGGTAAATAAAAGTGAATAAAAGACAAACATACTCACGCAACGTATGTAGCAATGTACGACACGGTCGTCGTAATAAACTCGAGTTTAATATTTTGTTCGACTCCACGCAATAATTGTGGTTGCATGCGTCATTTTCGATGTGGCATTACCCGCGAGATTGCAGTAATTCTTGACTTGGGTTGTTATTATTGTTCTGAAATAACACGTCAGTAATCCAGTTCTGCGATTTCACGGAGATTTCTGGTTTTGGCTCAGAGTTACCTATCATATATCATATTATCTTTGATCAAATGCACCAAAGAAAATCAACAAATGTGATAAGTAACCACGTGACGACTGAAAGCAATTTTGGTCGCATTTTGGTCTTTAGACCGACCTAGCAGACTACACGAAAAGTTTCAGTTTATTTTGTTCATTCGTGTATTGGAGTCTTCAATCAGAGGTTAGAATTACCAATTGCTTGTCATTTCGTTTCTATTTGCACGCACTGAACTGTCAACAGCGTAAAGCTAATATAATATCTGATTCCTGATTCCATTCTAAAAATTTTAGTCCTCTCACACTCTGTGTAGATTTAATACTCTATCACGTTATGTGTATTTTGTTTTGTTATAGGTCACTTGACATCATCATTGCTGCTTACGAGCGCGATCTACTCAAATTTCTTTTTTTTGCGTTCATATGCATGGATTTTAATTAATACTTTCAAAATAATTTTTCTTGTGGATTTTCTCGTTGCCATAGAAAAATTCTCCAACAAGAATTCTGAAGCCTTTCATTCTTAGTATTAACTACCAGGCTCTTCAAATCAACTATACAACAATATTAAGACCTCCATCATTTTCTCTTTTTACAATTATTTAACAAAAAATGGAATACAATTCGACCGACTCATACATTTGATACCCTATTTACTCAGGATTGATTGGCTACCATGGTGAAGAACGCAAAGGTGAAAGACAAAGAAGATGATGAAGAAGAGCACAGTGATGTATCATTGAGTCAGCAACGAACTGAATATTTTCAAAAATTGGATAAGTGGTTGATAGACGCTTATGGATGGTACACTTTCATCTCTATCTTCCCCTATATTGCAGCATCTAGTCATTTAATCAATTGTAAGGATCGTGAATTCCATGATTAATCTGCTCTGTACAATTTCCATGTTATTTGTCTTTGATGGTGAAATGCATCCATTACAGCACCTCATTCTTTGAGAACACCAAGTAACACCAGCCAAGTAAATGATAATACTGCTTCAAGTAATGAACAGCGAGTTGATAATAGAATATACCAAAATAGGGTTTCTGACAGACCAACTCCACCTCCAGTTGCTCAGTTTCGGGAACCTCACATCACAGGTGAATCTTATAACATTTATTCATTTATTTATCTATTTATTTCCATAAACGGCTAAAAAGCCTTTTACAAATATAAGATACATAGGTAGTTGTAGAGAGCAATTTATTTACAAGATATAAGAAGTTATCCATATTTAAATATATGTTGCCTGGCAAGCCTTTTTATTTTCGAAATAGGATCAGTAAAACAGTCAGACCAGCCGACATGTTCATTTC
>JAPYYZ010001755.1:0-17618 GCA_030522705.1 Eretmocerus eremicus | reverse complement strand
CTACAGACGCGACTGACGCTCACGTACATGAAGTTTGTGGGTGCGGGGTAAAGGGGGGTTCTAGGCCGAGTTGAATAAAAGCGATGAATGAATGAAAAATGAAGAAAAATTTCAGCCAGCATTTATTGATGAAGGAGCTACTATGTAAAATACGTAAGAGAAACAGTGTACAGGCTGTTTTTGTGGAGAATGGGAAAAAGAGGAATTATACATCACCGCACAAGGGACGCAAACAGCAACGTGATACGGATGGGTTCGCAAAGAAACTTCAAAGCGAATACTAACACAAGAGGATGGCACGTTCCAGTAATGAAAGTAGTGAGATGTAAGCTAGACGAGGACGGTGTAGGGGGTGCGCCCCAGACAATTTGAGATGCATTACCAACAAAGATGCTCGCGAATGACGCCTTTTGTAAATACGACGACACGGTACTTTGTAAGCGGTACTTTATGGAGACTTGGTGTCTGGCGCGTTACGTGCTACGTAGACAGAGAATTTTCCTCTCTTACACAACTTCTACCTACGTAAAAACTGCACTCAAGCTAATTTTTCATGATTCAGACTCCTCTTATTCTTATTTATCTGTACATTTTTTTGAAGCAGGGACCAATTTATAAGTAAGAGATTGTTGGCATTCCTTTTGTATTTTGAAGCCCGACATGTTTTTTGTTGAGCTATTAATTCCGATGTACAGCCGGAAGAAACGATGACACATTATTTTGGAAATTTTCATTTGAGGAAGCCACTCGAGGAAGAGATATTTTCGAGTCTAATGATACTTATTAAGAATCTGAAGATTTGAAGAATCGAATCAATGTACATTTCTTATACTACCTCATTATAGCTCGTGTGAAACAGTTTGGGGCACTTTATGATGTGGTCGTGTAAAATAAACGTGGAAGTAGGTAAGCTCTCTTATATCGCTTTTCGACGAAAAATTAATCTAAGCCGAAGATCAAAGCCAACGAGAATGAAAATATTGTGAGCAAGAGCACACAAACAAAACAGTGTGAACGATAAATGATCGTTGGCGAGCATTCGTGTATATATTTTTGCCCGATAATAAATGAGCGAAGTGAAGAATCAAGTGCGGGCATATACTATCACTATATAATTTACAATTTGCGTGCGACTCATCCTTTTTTCGGAGGGGCTCGTTGAAATACATATTGTAAATTGAGTACAATAAGAACTTTGAGATTCCAACACAAAGGTGGAACGAGCAACTCTCGCATTCATCATATCTCATTTCCCAGAAACCTAGCAATCGTACCGTTACAAAAAGTTATAGACTGTTAGTAAGTCCAAGTTTTACGATTGAAATAAAAAACTGGAGCATCATCATTCATACTCTTAATCAAAAGATTGTGTAAGAATGATAGCGATAATCACGTGCACTACACTTGTGAAGTATAACGAGATCTCCAAGAGTATGCGGTGGAGCCGAGCCCACGTGGATTAACAAGTGTTCAAGAATGCATGGGTATATAGTTTTGGGCGCATAAAAATGTATCAAAGGGTCATAAACCAGCACAGGAAAAAAGAAGATTGATTTCGTGATTAGGGCGAGGGGCTCAAGATCACCGACAGCCGTCGATGTAAACAAGCGTGCAGCGGAGCGAGGGCTTCGGCAATAAAGTGCATCGCGCAGCAGCGCATCATAGAGGCGATGGGTCTATTTCGGTGTTCTCGAAGCTGCAAGTCAATTTATTGGGACGCTGTGGGGCCAGCAGCAGCAGCATCAGCAGCAAAGCCGTGCACAACAATGCGAGCCTCTGCACGAGACAAGAGGAGCATCGCGGAGGAGCAGAGCGGCTCTCGCAAGCTCCGCGCGCTGCCGATGCACGAGCGCCGGATTCGCTTCGCGTAAGCTCGATCGGCTTTTTCGATGATTATTTTTAGCACCGTGGGCAGGAGAGCGAGAGAAGCGCAGGCAAAGACGGAAAGCTGACGGCGAGTCGGCACGGGCTGCTCCGTACCATCGCTGGGCCCTGATCGACTCGCCGCGAACTCTGCGATTTATTGTAATGTACCGATCTCCGCGTTCATTCGCGCCACTGCATCGTCTGCTTTTGCGAAGCGATTTTTGTTGAGCTTTTTCACAGAACTTTTCGGGGAAATCGGCGAGTTCGAGAGTGCCGAGATTAGGCCCGACGAGCTCACTGTCGATATTCGCTGAGAAGCGAGTCTTCGGGGGGTAATGAGATGCAAGAGACAAACAAGACTGGAGGATAAAATTACCAGGCTTGATCGATGCCACGACTCCGTATAGCGGTATACGCTGCAGTGCAAATTGGTTCATTGGCATTATTTGGACGTGGATTCATTAGGCTAGTAGAGCGTTTGGGCTCTATAAATAAGTGAAACGTCACGTTCATGCAAAATCCGAAACTTTGTCCCGCGAGCGGGCGATAAACTGTACAAGCTAGTGGTACACGAGAACTAGTGAATCACGCGATATTATTAACAGTCGTTCTGAGGAGTCTATAAACAGTAAACGGGTGCTCGTGTCGATGGGAGTATCGTGACGCCTCTACGCGACGTCACGATTCGCTTGAAAAAAGAGCCAATATTGCCCCGATCGAGTGCAAAATTTTATCATCGACGTTGCGCCCTGGTGTCCCGTTACATTTGCGAATATCGAATTCTGGTATGACGCCAGCCGCTATCAAGCTCGTCGTATACTCCTCGCTCGCGACTCCACTCATCTGCTCATCCGAAATACACTTCATCCGCCTCGCTGCCCACTCTCATTCTCCTCTCGCCGCGAGAAACTCCTTTCGTTTTCCTCAAAAAACTCTTTCTATACCGAGCGCGAAGATTTCCAGCTGCGCGCATCGAGAACTCGCTGGGTGGAGGTATGAGCTGCGACGATCACGCCTTCGTTTATCAAGCGAAGATGGGTCTTTCCTGTTCGAGCGATGAGCGATGCCTGTGCAGCATCCTGGAAAAACTGGTCGCGGATCGTTCTCCGACTGGCTGACTCATCCGATTTGTCAACGCAGAGATAAAAAAATGTTGGTCTCTAGAGTTGGCGAGCGTACGGTATAAATGTCTATTTCGTTTGGAGAGACGCATCGCACCGAGGATCGGTCTCTCTGGGGATTTAATTTTAAGGCCTTTGAAAAATGAAAGCCACGCTCTTGGACTGCTTTGAATTGCAGCCAAATACGGCATCGCGGCGAGGCAAAAAACACGCCAAGTGACACAGAAAAAGCTCCTGCCGCAGCACATGTGCACGCACGCAGTGGTCTCGACGGCCTGCTGCTGCTGCTGGCACGGCTCCCGTTGCGGATCGCTGATTTTCCACCCCTCAGCGAGAGCTTTGATTCTCGAGGAAAAAACGGTACCAACGTGTGGTCGATTTGCGCGAGTGACAATCGGAAGTCGGGATCGCGACTTTGACGAGCTGCGCGCTGCTGCGAGGGCGAAAAAATCGAGCAAGGTGTAAAGGAGAGCGACGGAGCTTGTGGGCCGAGGGCGACGGCGAAGCTCGGAGCGTGCGGTGCGGGCGCGACAGAGCGGCGCGCCGGTATGTAGGTTTCCGGGGCCAAAAATAGCAGCCCTCCTATCGAAAGACCGAGGCAGGCACAGCGGAGAAGCGAGCGAGGAGGGTCTTGGTCGTGTCTCGTCGTCGTCGTCGTCGTCGTCGTCAGAGTCCGGAGCACCGCGGCCCGATGCACAGCATCTCCAAGACGGCTCCGATCTCGAGCACCCGGGTGATCCGAGTGACGTTTTAGAGAGGGGCCCCAGAGGAGGCTGCTGCTCTCGGGGAGGTTTCGAGCCGTATAGGTTAGGTCGGTACGTTGGAGCTCACCTCGAGACGGGGGTATCAGAGGGCCGGCTGGGCGGGCCGCGAGCCCGGGCTGAGCTTTCGCCTGCTCTTGCGCGACATCATCTCCTAGGGGCTGCTGCGGGCGGCACCTCGTGCTCCTGCCGCCGGGGCCGCTGCTACTGCCGCCGCCGCTGCCGAGGAGACGGCGTCTCGCCGCCGACTAGCCATCTTCCTTATTTACTAATTTTGGAGCTCGCCCAGCAGTCGCAGCCGTCTCGCTCACGCTCCTCTCCGCTCTTGACTCTTGCACTCGCTCTCTCCTTCTCCGTCGTCCGCTGCATGCAAAAGCACCCAAGAGTTGCGAGACGCCGCAGTTGCTCCGAGCTCGCGCGTCCGCTCGATCCCGATGCGAACGGACAACTGCGGACAACTGATACTGCACACGCTTTACGGGCATCGTGTGTGCAATTTTCTCCCTCCCCCTGTCCCGCGTCGCCCACACGCGCGAATCGCGAAACTTATCGCTTGGCTACAGCTTGCAACCTGTTTGGGAATTTTGTAAAGCGGTTTTTAGTTGTAGTTCTAGAGTACAGACAAGTTGGTAAAAACTGCGCGGTAATCTTCAACTTCAGAACGAGACCTTCCCACGAAACGTGCAATGATTTTGAATGCTAAAGATGGTAATGACTGTTTCTACACGTGTAACACATGCGTGAAAACTGCGTTATTATTATACATACCAACATGAAAATACAGGAAAATTATAAAACTTTTTTCTCATAGTTGTGGCAACATATAACATGACAAACTGTACATTCATAAATAATCATGACGTATCGTGTCGATCAGACCTAAAATAGATTTTTTTCAACTAATTACACGATTATTTATAAGGGTATTCGTTGATAACAAAAAGCGCGATCGCTTCCCAAAAGTAATGGGAATTTTGGCGGGTCTCAAAAATTCTCAACAAGATCGAGGGCCTCGGCAAACATTCTATCCAAGAGATGGACTTTTTTCATCATCCAGGATGTTTCTCCAAGGCAGAAGGCTCGGATATTACGAATCAACTCCCGCGACTCCACTCATAGCTACTTTTCTGAAGTGGTCGTGAACACGACCTATGCTAGCAGAAGTTTCTTCCCGACTCTTTTGCAATTGTTTGATTCTTTCAGCTTCCTCTTTTTCTTGCTTCTCTCTTTCTTTCCTCTCTTCTTCCGCTACAAATGGTTGCACTCGCTTATATCTCTCAAAAGGACTGATAAAAACCAGCTTTCTCTTATTTTTGTTTTCTTCTTTTTGTGCTCCCTTGTCGTCATCCTGGCAAAGGGAATTAAAGAGCATAATTAGAACCAATCATTCAATTCAATCAAACTTTTTCACCTAGGATTTTCTTTATAGGTGAAAATTCGACAAAGGAGAGAAGAATTTTCATTTGAATCTCTAACTAATTTGAATCTTTTACAGTAGTAATTTGTCTACTATTCTTTGGATTGATTATTGCAATCTTTCTTTGTTTTGTAGATTGTATCAAGTTAAGTATTACAAAATATTGCGGGTCAACTGAAATTTATCATTACCTCTGAAGATGAGTCATCAAATACTGTAATAAAGGGTCGTGATTTAGACTGATCCAACACTAGTAGAGCTTTGGGAGGCGTGTTGAGCAAACACGGTAAATTGGCGCGGGCTTCAGTTCCACTTGGTATGTCATGAGGTGAAAAGATCCAAGTCTCTGAATCGCCAACCTGGTTCCTTTGCGCCAATCTTTGTCTCATATCATCTTCCAAAACAGGTTTTATCAATGGTTGTTCTCTAGCTTTCAAGATCATTTTGTGAATTTTCAGTAGATTCTGACGAACTAAAGGTGGGATAGGATTACAGCAAGCTAAAATTCCTTGCATTTCTCTGGGAAGTGTTTCTGCTATGTTTAACATCATGTGGTTTGGTAAGACATAGTTTGTACTATCGTCTTCTAAGCGAGCAGTTTCATCTCTCCACTGATATAATTCCTTCAAAGCATGAAGTTGCTTATTATTAAACATTTTCTGACTTTTTCTGTATAATATTAGATAGCTGTCTTCAGTCCACACAGGCTTGGTGTAAGTTTTCTTGCATACATCTGTGCTCTGAGTATAGACAGATTTCAAAATGTTGGTTTTGCCATGTGCCAAGTCAATAAGAGCATTTCTCAGGATGTCATGAAGATATAATAAATAATGTGTATCATCTCTGGCATATTTCATCAGCTCTTCTGGTAAGGGCCTAATTCGCCAGTCTGCTAACTGAAAGTGCTTATTTGGATCAACTTGACAATGTGTTCTTAACAAATAGGCTAAACTCAAGAATGGTAGTCCAAGAACCTTTGCCGCTTGGTGTGTGTCAAA
Source organism: Eretmocerus eremicus (assembly GCA_030522705.1). Lineage (NCBI taxonomy): Eukaryota > Metazoa > Arthropoda > Insecta > Hymenoptera > Aphelinidae > Eretmocerus > Eretmocerus eremicus. The sequence continues at coordinate 11,455 of JAPYYZ010001755.1, read as the reverse complement.
CATATTTACAATATATAAAGATAGATCTCTTTGCAACCAAAGAATATCTGAATCAGCTCCATGGAACACTTTTAGGACAGAAGGTTTTGTAAAAATTGAGTTCAATATATGAAGTTCTGATCTCAAAGTCAAAGTATCAACAATGTAATCTGTATCTCTTGTTGATATTTGTAATAAACAAGTTAGACCTTGAAAACTTCTGTAAGAATGATGCTCCACATCTACTGCTAGTTCACCATAGTTCTCTAAATCTTTTATCATGATTTGAAGATCTTGAACTTTTTCAATCACAATAAGTGGCGTTTTATCTAAGGGTTTAAATTTAATTGGAGGTTTCTTCTTCAACTGGCTTTCTGGAGGTTCAAATTTGTCAAGTTCAAATTCATATGGGTGGCAAAATACTTCTTGATCTCCTTCTCCACATTCTGTATATAAAGCTAAGGGTTTTAGAGAGTTGGGTTTATCCTTAATTTTGGGTTGCCATGGTTTTGGACTGTTATCAATTTTATCTTTGAATGTTAATTGTGGTCTCTGTATATTCTTTCCAGCCAATAGCCGAATCGCTTGACCCGGACTCGAATCAGTTGACCCATGCTTATTCCGTAGAGAAGCTGTGTTCCAACATCCATTTAAATTATTTGGTGCCCTTGACTGAGAGACTATAAGCTCAACACCAGGATTCCTACTTATTCCAGATTCTTCATCCATGCAAGCTCCCTTTTCAAAACAGATAGATTCCATTAATGTCCATATATTAGTAAGGTGGATAAATCAGATTCATGGTCAAGTCCCTTAAGTCTTATAATCTAGTATGTTACTTTAGTAGTCAGAATCGGTGTTCCAACTATGCATAGTAAGGCATACTAAACATAGTATGCCTTCAGAATTAGTATTGAATTTTGTTTGTACAAGAATATATGAAAATATGCTACCATGATGTCAGAATCTTGATCTATTCCACAAATTGACATTTAATTAAAAAAAACTCACTGCTTTGTCCAGAAAGGCATCGTTTGCTTCCAACAACAGGTCAAATTTCTCCTCCACATCTCTCTGTTTGATATTCCCAGCAATTCCTGCTTTCTCAACAACACTTTGCATTGTGTCAATGATTTTTTTGATCTGTTCATTTCGTATTTCGTTGAATACAGGGAAACAGGAGTAGTAGCTGAAATTCTCTGCGTTCGGTAGCGAATTAGCACTCTTGATGCCATTTTTGATGATGTTAAATGATTTCTGTAAGGCATACAAATTAGGTTGAATGCTTCATATGTCAGATCAGTCTAAGAATCATCATGAACAGTGATTAGTAATTTACATGCCACAAAGACTTCGGAAGATAGATAACCATTGTGAAGCAGAAGGATCTACATCAGTGTTGGCATTCAGAACATAGTTTGCAAACAGCTCAATGTAGAAATAATTGGGAATCGAAATTTTTCTTGTGATCACCCGAGCATAAGAATGTTAATCTTGATAGAAAAAATTCTCATTGCTGTGATACCATGAGATGATCTTGAGTCACTGTGTTTTCATAGAAGGAATACAAACAGTTTGATAATAATCACCAATCCAATACCTCAATTAGTTCAGTGTAAGCAGAATCTTGGACGGTGACTACCTCGTCTTCAGCTTCAGATGACATTTTTCAAACAATTTCACATGAAAGCTTGTTATAACCTCTCATAACAGACCACGAAATAATCAAACGCACAGCGTGCATGCATCAGGAAAGGAATATGGAACCTTATTATCCGTGCGGTGAGTAAACGTGTGTGCAGTGTGAAGATGTTTCGTTACATGTGTGTTGGTGGATATCTTCGTTTACGAGACTTTACTCATGTATCGAATGAAATTGACCGATCAATCAATGAGTTTCTCACACGAAAATGCATCCTTTCGATGATCGATCCATCAGGTAGTGAGTGGAGAGCGAGGATTCGGCATATTGAATAATCTACTTATTTTTCTCCTACTCGCAATGTGCGAACATGGAGAGGAGGAAGGTGGACCATGGGAAGATGTAGTGATTTTGACGCAATCATTGCCAGCCGTGGTTCACTCGATCGTGCAAGCGCTCGCAGCTTGCATTTAAAAATGTTTGATTTGGATATTCAGTTTATTGATATATTATAAATTATGGATACAATCACTCATTGCAGCTAACGTTAGAAAATCATATGATTGAATTCCACGCAACTGAAATGGATAAGAAAGTGTGAGAAGCGAGGTGAGAAGTTATTCATTACCATATGCAGTGCCTCGATCGCGAATCATTTCGATCAAAAAGAGAAATATTAAGACCAAAGAATTTTAAGAAATTCATCAGCGCTCAGTTGGGGCCTAACGGATTGTGCTGGAAAGGAATAAGAATATGTCAGTTTATGCGATCTCAATAGTATTTTATGACACCGCACGTGGACGGGTAGTTTTGTGCGAAGGACTGTTTGTGAAACGAGCGAAGCGAGTTTTACAAGTCCTTCGTACCAAAAATACCCCTCCGCACGCGGTTTCATGCAATATTTTATAGCACAAATACCTAAAAATCATGTCCAAAGTTGCGATTTTTAGGTTAGCGTGCTATAAATAACTTAATCGATTTTGAAACTTTGACCAACTCAATCGACAGCTATGGGGCTCATTTCATTCTTTGCCACAATTTCCATAGCTTAGTTCGATCTCTTCGTACCACGATTATTCCCAGTATTTTTTCTACTTGCATCTCAAAATCAGAAGTCATCTAGGAAGACAATTTCAACAATGCTAGAATTAATCTGTCAATGTGTCGTCCGAACTTATTCCATAAATTGATGCATCCTCTTGGCGCTTACGGACATCTTATTGATAAATTGTTGCGAATGGCCGATCTTGAATTTTTTGCCCTTGTTATGAAGTTTTGAGAAAACCCAATTCCGTCCGCCAACCCATTATGAGAGGGGTTTGAGAGAACTTACTCAACTGTGACCCGCGTAACTGCTTCTTTCCATTTGCAGCTTGAGGTTCTTTTACATTAGAAAAATATCACAATTTTTTCATGAGGTGTATACGAATTTATTCAATCTATATATCTATATATCTTTTATTGTGAATTAAAACAAACAGTAAAGCAAAGTTTGTGAATAATATGATTAATACGTGGTCTGATATTACCACTAATTAACTCTATTATTCAGAAATTACTCCGTACAACGTTTTAGAGTTTGCAAACGTAGGTACGATGCTACGACCATAAAATTATGATCGCAGCACTCGATTTGAATGCTATTCTCAATGGCCAAACGTGAAGTTTACTCTAACTGGACTTCAATTGCCCTGCAATCACATATAAAACTACAATTTTGATATTATAGAAGGCGGTTCACTCGGTATGACAGAGAGCGATAAGTGTGTGCGAAAGAAACATATTCCTCGGGATATTTCTTGGATCTTTTGTTACTCTCTGTGAATTCTCAATGGATTTGCGCAAATATTGTGTTCCAAACAAGATGTCTAGTTTTCTATGAAATTTTGTATAGAGCAAAATCTTTGCTTATTTCACAGAGTTCCAAAAAGTCTGCATTTTTCTGGACTTTACTACTTCTTGATTTTTGATTTTTGAAAAAGAAGGGTAAATCCCAATCTAGTTTGAAGATTTTGGCGATTAATGACTCAAAATACAGACGGTCAACATCTTCAAAAAGTACCGTGGTTCTCAAATAAAGAATGGGCAAAATTTCAGATAATTCAATATAAACTTTTGGCTGAATGAGTCACCGTAACTCTTTATAGAGTAGCACTGAATTATCCCTCGTCGTTGTAGAATCATAAAACAATCAAATCAGAATTGTGAAGAAAAATGAAAATCAACTATAAAGTTAAATCAACGATAGAGAGAAGGCATGAGATGTCTTACACTCGCTCATCGAATTCACTACGTCGAGCCAACAAGCGTTCAGAGGCTTTTGTATTGTCTTTATCTGTGTAGTTAGATTCTCGTGAAATAATTTTGAAGATTGATGTGCGCTGGGATTTCCTCTCTTTTCTCTCTTCTTCGCAAGATGACAAGTTGGAGGCTGGTGGCGGATTTGTATCATCCAACTTATATTTAATCCTCCCAGGCGTCACCAAAATCATCTTTCAGACCACTGATAACTTCATCTCGATCTTTGTATCCAGGATCTGAAAATATCATTGTGAATTTATAGTAAACCTATTCATTCTGAGATCGTAGTGGAAAACGTAGAAATCAAAAGAGTTCCTAACACAAAGTATCTGGAGACTTACACTTATCAAAACCGGAGAGTGGAATTGAAATAAATCAGAAAATTAAAATTTCGAGCACGTGATTCTTGTTTCGAGCAAATTGAAAGAAATTTAGAGCGCAGAAAATTGAGAAATGATCATACATTGACTTCTCTCTTCACTCGTTCACTCACTCATCCACTCTATATACATTTTATCATTGGCTCTAGAGTCGAATGTCAGTTGAATATCAGACAGTTTGCTCAGCCGCTCGACTCGCAAACTTTGTGCACATTATTTGCAAAAACCATCGCACGCACGGACCTCTAACTAATCTCAAAATTTCGGCAATCGATGGGATCAGATTTGTTTCCTATTCTTTTTGCCCTATCTTCTCCCACTTCTTTGTAAAATCCATTTTACTACCGAGCATGCAGACAGCGCACCCGTATAGCAGACGTTGCACGGCTCCGACATGCCCTTTCAAGAATTTAATCGAATTTGCCATCACACCTCACAGTTTCTATCGAGAAAAATAAAACCGCTGTTTGAACTGATAATAGAAATATGTCGACGATTCGAGTTACTTGATATGCCTTGTTCGTTGTTTCTGTCTTAGAACTGGTGCTGATTCAGGAGAGATGCGATCTTCCGGAAATTTTACCGTGTGACTCAAAATTTAGTTGGAGGATTTCCCAGTGGTCTGATCAATGTTCTCGCGATACTCAGAAGCTGACGAAGCGCTGCCAAAGTCTAGCTATCGGATAAGTGACTCATGCTTCCGGCGATAAGCTACATGTCCTTGTCGCGTTGCATACAATATGCATTAGATCTCGACTATCACGTTATTTTGATCTATGTAAGAGCAGTCTATAAAAGGAGCCGTAATCCAGACTCTTAATGCTGTTCCATGCATGGTGGATGAATTTTCAAAAAAAAAAAAAAAAAATCATCATCAACTGGACAGCAACGATCACAATAGAGTTCTAAATCAATCGAAGAGTCGTGAGCGTGTATGAGGAAAATTACGGCATAGAAGCCGAATGCTGTGCTTTTTTAAAGTGAAATTCACCAGTCGCTTTGAAAAATGCCGATTTTCCATCCTATTCCCCTCCCATTCCCTTGCTCATAAATATCCTTGAAATTCACTTCTTTCAAACACCTTCTTATTCTAACTGGCGAGATCTTTTGATTGGTACCCTTCTTCATTTTCACGAACCGTTGATGAAGGCCCCACATATTATTTTATAGCGCTTCTGAATAAAAATCGCCATTTCGCACATGATTTTCAGGTATTTGCACTATGAAATATTGACAACTTTTTATGCATGCAGGTAGCACCGCGTTCTTAGCCAAGGCAGACCCACAAGCAAAGCGTGGCGAGGGCCCGAAGCAAGGAGGCCTATTTTGTCATTTTTCATCTACGTTGAACTATCAAGTTATACCTTCTTAAAAGCGTCAAGCCTGTCTCATATGGGAGAAAAAGCAGTGGTCGTGCTTACCGCAGAAGGGTTCGGTTGCAGCTGTCAGCGCGAAGTAAGTCCCTTTAAAATCGTACTTATCGCTGTTGATTCCCATTTCCATGCAATTTCCTGGTTTGTCTGGTTTGCACGTGGTAATGAGGATTCGCCGTACATCTCGATAAGTCCGATCCCATGGTTGGGCCCAGAAAGTGCACTTGTTCGTGGCGGCATTGATGATTGATTCCGTGAAGTATATGTAGGAGCGGCCGTGATTGCAAATTGCCCTGCTGAGAGCTGCACCAAAACAAGTTACAGCTGTTCCTCTTTTTACGCGGATTTTTTGTGCGCGGTTTTGAATGTACGCATTTGAGCAATTGATCCCATTCCTCTTTTTACGCGGGTGGATTCCTCGATTATACGCGGATCAGATTCTACACTAATTCCTCGAGGGATGTAACTATTAGGGCAGCTTGAGTTGCATGCGTTCTTTCTCGTCGTTAGCGGGAAAGAGGTTCTGTAGACTGTCAACGAAACCTTTGTAGGTAAATAATGGCTCCCAGAGGGGAAAATGTTCAAAAAATAACAAAAATATTGAAAAACCGAAGAAAATTATGAATTTGCAAAGAAAAGTCAAAAGTCAAGTTGAGGTATCTTATAGACGTAGTTCAAGGACTTGATCCTTAGATAACACGGAGCATGAATTTCATTTTATGAAGAGTTGCAGAAAGATCTCATGCGACGCATAAAGCAGACTCGATTGACCGATTTTTTCAAGCCTCGTCCATGAAAAGTTTTTCGTATCCATCTACAGTTAAATTTTGAGATGTATTCCATTGATATTCAATGTACACGATATTCATATCAATTTTAGATAAATATCATTTCAACTTGGAGAAATTCCTTATTTTGAACGATAAAATTCAGGAAATTTCACCAGAAATCTTGGAGCTGGAACGGAACCCACCTTCCTCTATAAGAGCAATACTTTTTTGCGCGGATTTTTTATACGCAGTACTCCTGTGAAGCCAATTAACCGCGTTAAAACAGGAATCCTTGTAGTTCTATCTCGAAGTTTGAAAATTTGCGTTGAAGGATCACTGTAAAAAATTTTGGTCAAAAACTTCAACCACTGGTTGGAGTTTTTCATTCAACTACTGGTTGAAGTTTTCTTCCAACCACTGGTTGAAGTCTTTCCTTCAACCGGTGGTTGAACTAACAATCCAAGAAGAAAATGTGCATATGATTCCAAATAGTTTTGCGACATGAAACTTTTTATGCACATTTTTTCCTGGACCGTTATCTCACCAACTGGTTGAAAATTCAACCAGTGGTTCAGGGAAAAACTTCAACCAGTGGTTGAAAATTCAACCATTGATTAAGAAAGAAACTCCAACCACTCAATTTGGGCTCTGGAATCGTTCGATTCCAAAGTGACACGACTCGAGGGAAACACCAATCCAAAAGTGCGGAGTGGTCTTTTTTTCGTACTGCGAGGGCTCGTAGACACCCTACAAAACATTCAGTTCCAATCGGGGGGACGAAAATGCGAGCGAAAACGCGTTTACTAACCCGACGTGGGTATGGAGATGATGGGGATGGTGAAGCCGCTGACTATCTGACAGCCGGGCTGCTGCCTACCGCCGTTGGGGAAGAAATCCACGTGGCCTGAAAACACGTTGCAATGGATCACTCTCTCGTGCGCCAGTCTTACAGGCAATGAGTATCGAAAGACGGGTCGAATCGAACAGACCGACGGGATCGGGCAGGCCGAGTCCGAGCTGCGAGAGGAATCGCCCGTTGGTGTGGATGACGTCGACGAAGGGCGCGTCGCGCTTGTCGAGCTTGAGCGCGAGCTCGGCCGTGTGGAAGCAGGGCTGCGCCGGATCGAGGCCGGTGATCCTGCGGACGCTCCACGACGAGTTGCGCCTCTTCATCTCGTTCGCGGCGTAGCCGCATATGTGCGCCCCGAGGCTGTGGCCCACGCAGTGAATCCGGCCCCATTGCTCGACCCTGGGCTCGCCCGGCTTCGACAGCGTCGCCTCTATCTGGTCGAACAGCCTGTCCAAATCACGAATGACACATGTGATTTAGACGATCTAGTGGTCTCGAGAATCTATTGCTGCAATTGTCCGCATTCCTATCCACAATAAGGGGGAACCCATAATGGCGCAAGGATAGGGTCTTGGAATTTTTACTCGTTCCACTTTATTGCAAAAACCCTTGACCACTACATCGAATCCCTCTCTGCTCCTACATACTATGATGAAAAGTTGAGAATTTTCAAGGGAGATCAAAGCTAATTAAATCGTTCGTGGCACGGAGGTGCTACGAGGAAATTCCTCAAACCTTTGAATTTTGACGTTTGTGAAAGTGAAAAACCGTATCATCAGTGTCGCGCCTAAAACTAATTCTCTGATATTTCTCCACGTTGAAGTTGCCCAAAAAATATTGACCACTTTTAGAAAAAGTTATTTTACGTATGACCCAAAGATAAAATAGCTCGACCGCATTTTTATCACGTTGTCCCGGTAGTACAGTGGTCTGGGAACTCATAATTTTATCCCCTCGATCAACTTTCAGTACCAAGGCTGAGATGGCCATCTCCATTTTCGGTGACGTTACTTTTTTTTGGTATCAATATAGAGTAGCCAAAAGGTCGAATGCTTTATTCATGGGCTCCCAGTCGTAATACGGGGATTATCATATAATTTAATTGCGGAAAGACGTGAAAACTGTGTGCGGTAGTCGTACGTATTTTTCAAAATCGGTTGCACTCAATGCCAATGTATGTGGGATGGCACGGAGCCTGGGGGTACTCAAGAAATTTTATTGTGCACATATCAATCACTCCGGCCTCATGTCTAAAAAGTGCATTGTACTTCAAACAAAAGTGGACGATTTGGAGAGGAACATCTCCTTACAATTAGAGGGCCAACCTTGCGGGTTGCGGATCTGGACAGAATCTGTGGAGTCATCTGGTTTATGAAGGTGTCTCATAGGTTTAATATCATACGCCCTCTATACTCCAAAATACAACTATGCCGACCATTAGCATTTCCCATGTAGATCCGAGTTAAGAAGTCAGATTATCGATATACTATCAATGCTTATGTTTCTAGCTGTATCTCGGAATAGAGGGCCTGTTTGGGACTAAACCTTCTGGGATACCTTGATTTCTCACCAAAGAATAAATATTCTCAGGAGTTAACGAAGTATCGCTCTGAAATACATGGAAACTATCTTAAACTGAATTTTATGGGTCGGGTACGTTTCAATTTCATTAAAATGATGTGCAGTCTAGTAAATTTACAGAACTCTTCCTTATAATGGTTAGAAAATTTTGGTCTTGAATCTTATTCATATCGGTCAATGCAATTCTATCGACGTCACGCTCATGAAGATTTTCCTCCGCAACACTCCTAAACTTTTGCTTGGACTGTTTTTGGTTTTTGCTCAATCGGAATAAAACAAGGACGAGCGAGGAACCTTGAAAGTGAATCAGCTCTCAAATCATTTCTCAAGATACAGCGTCAATGTGGTATTTATGACATTTCGATATCAGTGAAAATAATTCGCTTCAGAAGATTTCCGCAAACTTTAAAATCCGAAAGGTCATGAAACTCTTATGAAAGAGTGAATCTCAGCCCTGCTCTTTTATAATGTATAATTTATCGTTAAGACTTGAGTGAGACCGCCCCCCCCCCCTCTCCACCCGGAATTCTAACGCGATTAATAAATAACTCGTGTGCCCGTCTAGACTCCTCAAAGCATGATACACAATTACCCGGGTTGCGGTGATACGAGGTTCCGAATCTAGTACTGCAACCACCTCCCCGAATTCGTTCACTATAAGTGGATAACTTTGGTACAACAGGTCAAATTTCGGCTTACATGTAGGTGGTACATCCAGTAGTCAGTGTTCATGGACATTTTTGACCAAATGTTGGGGTTTGTTATAAATGAACAACGAAAACATGCTTTTCAGGCTAGTCATTGGGTTTTTCCATTATAACTCGAAAAAGACTGCTTTTTCGAAGAAACATGTCCCATAATTTTTTTGTAGATCTTAAAAAGATCTACAAAAAAGGTTCCGTGATACTTTCCTGGAAAATGCGTCAATACTGAGATACAGAGGAAACAAGGGTCGATTTTCGGCTAACTTTTCGATTTTCTCATTATAACTTGAAGAATCCACATTCTTGGTGGGAATATGTTTGCAAACTTCGTAGATCTCAAAAATATCTACAAAAATAGTTCCGGAGTACTTCCCTGAAAGATGCGTCAGTTTTGAGATACAGATGAATTAAAGTGAGATTTTGAACCTGATTTTTTTATTCGTCCGTTGTACCTTCGATTAGGCAAAACCACCGCTACTGTTCAAAAGAATATTCCATTAAATTTGCTTTTGAATTCCCTCCACAAGATCCTCTTGATTGGGGGGACGCATGTTGCCAGGCGCGATTCTGGTGCGAATTTGTTTAATCCAAATTTGTTTAAACAAATTGTAAAATCAAACTTTTTTTGATCCAAAACTAATTTTACAGAGTAGTTTGGCGCATTCTGAGCAAAAAGTTTCTCCAACCATTTTTCGTTGAAACGCATTGTTTCGGACTTATGAGTCTTAGAAATTCAAAAAAAGCTCTTCGATGAAATTAGCTTTTTTCGACTTTGCAAGGCTCATAACTCCGAAACAATGCGTTTCAGCGAAAACTGGAAAGAAAATCTTTTCGCTCAGAATGCGCCAAGCTACTCTATAAAATTAGTTTTGGATTAGAAAAATTTGATTTTACAAATTGTTTAAACAATTTCGGGTTGAACAAATTCGCACCAGAAACCCGCCTCTTTCAGGGAAGTACTCCGCGACTATTTTTGTAGATATTTTTGAGATCTACGAAGTTTGCAAACATATTCCTACCAAGAATTTGGATTCCTCAAGTTGCAATGAGAAAATGGAAAAGTTAGGCAAAAATCGACCCTTGTTTCCTTTGTAACTCAAAATTGACGCATTTTTCAGGAAAGTATAAGGGATTTTTTTTTTGAAGATCTTTTTAAGATCTACAAAAATTTATGGGACATGATTCTGCGAAAAAGCAGTATTTTTCGAGTTAAAACGGAAAAGCCGGAAAACTAGCCTAAAAATGCATGTTTTTGTTGTTTATTTATGCCAAGCCCCAACATTTGGACAAAAATGCCCGTGAATACTGATTACCACCTATCATTTGAGCCCAAAATTGGCCTGTTGTACCGAAGTCAGCCTCTTGCTCCTCTTCCGTGCGTCTCTTCGGGCACTGGTTGCAGTACAAACCCGACATGTCTACAAGTCGGTCTATAATCTATTGGCCCGTCTGTACAAGATAGAAGCTTTATGCCTCCTCTCATTGCCGGCCATTCTTGCCGGCTCAATCGTCAATGTGATGCCGATTCAAGATCATTATAAACAAAAAGTCATAATCTTCATCTCATCCAATGATCCAATGCTAAATTTGCACTCTGTATCGCCGCGACTCAGCTAATGTGCTGGGTCTCTCTGTCCTGATTAGGGCTGAAGAGGGTGTCACTACTACGTTCTTGGGAGGTGTCTGGGGGTGTGGGCCATTTCTTTCAGCTTGAGGAGCTTGTTGAATTGGCATCAATTCAAGAACAGAAATTGCGCGTAAGTTTTGGAGAGTAGAAAAAGTCACGTTCCAACATGTATCAGCTTTTTCGGAAAATTTATGATGGTCTCGTAAATAATTACGTGGCAATTTGATTTCCCGTTGTCTGCGTGTTGA
>JAPYYZ010001754.1:0-14447 GCA_030522705.1 Eretmocerus eremicus | reverse complement strand
TCCTCAAGATAACTGAGATGTAATCGAGAGTACCATCCCTAATCGTACTCGTTCAGTTTGTGGCAATGCGTCGAAGCCAACCGAAGAACAACCGCCCCTTAGAAAAGTTTATCAAAAAGCACCTGCACCCATGTTAGTTCATGATAATACTGGTCATTTGGCAGTTTATCAAGATGTACTGAGTTCAGGTCGATGTAAGCTCGAAGGATGTAAGAAGAAGACTCATATTATATGCGAAGAATGTAACGTCAGTTTATGTTTAACGCGCGGCAGAGAATGCTTCAAACTGTTTCATTCTAACGATAGCTGTGACCTCGACTCCGACGAGGGAGGTTCTCAAAAATAATAACTCAATACGTTTCTATGTACTTTTTGTGATTCCATCTCAGAACTACTAAGAGTGAAGCCACCTAAACTGGGGAGGGCGTTCACTACTTTTGTCCCCTGTGGGGGTCATGTAGTTTCTTGTATTAAATCGTTCCCAAAAATAATGTCGATGCATTATTTCTTCATTTGACACGTAAACAAACTCTTTTTAGGCTTTTTTTGATCCTCCTGATTGTTAGATCTAGACCTGTAGTGAACGGGTTAACAACGGCCTCATCAAAAGCTCACATATTGACAAAATCAAAAGATGTGCAGACGTGCAAACTGAGACAGCGCAGAACAGCCAAAAAATGGCGAGGTTGATGTATTTCTGTTGATGGCAATGGGTAGAATATCGACGCTTCGGCACTCTCGTCCTCGGCCTTCCAATAATATTCCGGCCTACGGACGAGGTACCAAAGTCGTCGAAGGTATGTCACTCACGATGGCAGACAATCGGCACACTAAATTTTGCCGATGCAACGCAGAGACGCCGGTCCGGCGAAACCCACGGCGAATAACTCACTTTTTCTGCTGCTCTGGTCGATTACACCTCGCATGCGTGTAATCGATCAATCAGGAATCCTTGATATATCTCTGCTACACTTTATACTCAAATTGCTAAAAGAGCATTCTCCTGTCACGTTATTGCAATATAAAAATTGAGCAATCACTTATAATTAGGAAATTCTAAGCAAATCTACGTATATTGCTCGTTATACGACATTTTCACTTTTGCGTTTTTATCGCATGAATCGCGGGTATCTCGGCTTTGGAAATGAATTTCCCAACGTATTTGGGCTCAAATTGCAGCTGAATCCATCTATCACTCGAATAGATAGCTTTCAAAAACCATGCGGAGGCTCCTGCGATGCTAAGTTGCGATTACGCATAAAAAAGTCGCATTCGAGCGTTCGAAAAATGTCATGCAGAAATTCTCGATATTTCGAGAATGAAAAGGAATTTTGGCATGCACTTAGGCTCAAATTGATCGTTAAGAATGTGGCTAACTGACTGTCTGAGCAGTCAACTGATTTCACTCACAAAAACCTGAGAATAAACGAAATGATATTTAAGGAATTAACTTATTGGGTGATTCTCTCATTGAAAGATTTTGGGTATCTTTCACTTACTTTTCTTCATGCAAGAATTATGATGACTCGATTGTTATAACTCATTTTTGTGAATCTAGATAATCAAACCACGCCGGAGCGTGTACATAGAAAATCATGAGAGTTTATTGATCTTGATAACTTAAAATTCCGTGGAAATAGCCCATCAGTCTACTGAGACCTATCGCATAAATATTTCAAAGAAATAGCCTTCTAACTGTAAACATACAAGCATACAAACTGCCAGTTGAAGCATCCTACACGGATATCACGCAATCATAGTGCACATCGCTTACTCGATGTGCGTAAATTGCTCAAATCGCGGCTGACTGCTGCAACCTCTAAACGAACAGATTTTAGTTGATTCTTGAATAATTCGCGACCGCGTGAATTTACATCCTACTCAAAATCCGGTTCGTGCGTGCCCCAGACCACTTTGGTAGTGTCGGCCGGCTGTTAGTCTGCACCCCAAATCGGGGTATGAGACAGCCGGAACTTCGACTGCGCGGCGTGCCTGGGACGAGGAAAACCTGCCCGATCGCGGAAGCGCGAAGTTCCATAGGTTAGCTAAAATCAGCCTCCATGGCAAGCACGCAAGCTGGCTTCTAGCTAACTGATCGTTCAACCGAATCTCCAAGCCTCCATCGCAAGGATGCAAGCAAGGAGATTTTGACGAGGCGCGCATTTACGAAGAAGGTCTGAGCTGGAATCTTGGCGTCGAGACGCAGAGCAGGCGCAGCGGCGTCGAGAAGCAGAGCTGGAAGGTGCGGCTGCCTGTAAGTCACGGGAGCACTTTTTCGAATGCTCTCTGTGGTCATAGAGCAATAGGCCTCCGACGGCTCGCGCTGCCCAAGATATTCCCTCCGGCTCTCGACGTCCCCGCTTGGGCGGCTCGCAAGGTGCGGCGACGTGAACGCGCGATTTCCATGCTCGCGTGGGCTGGTTGCGCGCATCATTTACTTCGGCGAAACGAGATGTGCGTGATGATTGATGCGTGTCAGTGCGTAGATGCGAGAGCGGCTAAGAAAGGGCATTTATTTGGGTTATTCCACATGTATAATCGAGCGCAAATTTCTAAATATATTGCGCGAAGTTAATCGTTAGATATTGGTTAATTTACAAGCTTTACCATGCATGCTATTGTTAGTCATTATGGTTTATCTCTTTACACCAATATATACATATGGCTCTACTTACACGATTGGTCGGTCTTTGAGCCTGAAATGGCGGTGGAACGTTAAACTTCAAACTTTTCAAACTTATCTGAGATTTGAGGAGGTTGCATAGTTCCCCCAGTTTCTTGGAATCGGACTTGCCGATCGATGAAAAGAAATTCGAAGGAAAACTGACAAAATCTCAGATCCGACCATCGTATCGTGTATACAACCCGTGATTCTATCATATGAAGTGCTCAAAAAATATTCTTCATTCCTTGGAATGAACTATCTCTAAGTTGAAACTACAAATAACTCTATTCCTTGGGGATTGGAAATAGGAGAGGATAGCACGGCTCCACACCCCACGCCGTACCCGTGAGATCCACCCCTAAAAGGTTCGCCTCCAATGAGCCAGATATGTGCATCTCGCAAGATGCACATAGCAAGCGCATTGATGGCTTGATTCCCCCGTAGGGATGAGGGATGGTTTATGGGAATTTGGGATTTGGGATTGACTCTTCGACGATCAGCATCCAGGAGGGATTGACTTCCAAGTTACTCTATCTCTGAGAGAAAATAAAAATCTCTAAAAAATTGGTTAACGAAAAATACTGAGAGGCAGGATTCTTAAAGATTGTAAGAAAAACTGGACCGAGGTCTATACAATGAGTTTAAGGGAAGTTAGCCCGAGTAAAATTCAACATGATTTGATTGTGATTTTCAAAACTGATCTTCATTTCTCGATCCAGCCTAATTACTTGACTCGAATTACTCCGGCCTACGGACGAGGCGCGTATCGTAGTCACTGAAAGACAGTTTTGCCATTAAATATCCTTTGAAATGAGGAAATTCTTCAAAACCCACAGTGCAGCCAGCGATGTAAGACCAAACAGATTCATCACTCATTTGGATAACACATCTGGTCTTATCGTCGAACGCATAGCCCCACTGTCAACAACGAGCACGTCATGGAAGATCATCCAGCGGATCGACCTCTCCCAATTTGAGGTTACTGCCGAGAATCTGCGCGGAGCATGTACCTCGCTTAGCGCTAAATGCACGGACGTTGGCTCCATACCGCAGCTGATTCTACTTCGCCACGAGATCAACAGGACTCGGGATGAAGCGCAACTAACCATCAACATGCTGACCGGTGGCGGAGCAAGACGAGAGAAGAGATCCTGGATGCCGTTCATGGGAAGCGGCCTAAAAACTATTTTTAGAACCCTTGATGAGGAAACTGAGCAAGAGCTCGAAAATCAAATTGAAAATTCAGCCAATGATACTGAAGACGTGGCCCAACTTTCGGCAAATCAGACTGGACTGATTGAGGCAGAGTTGGGGGAAAACTCACGGAAGATTACACAATTACAATTTGTAGTTATAAAATTGGAAAGGAACTCCAATGACTTGAAACGAAATTTATGTGTAGCATGGCAATGAACCTACTTTGACAAAGCGCCAATCAGTTCAGATCTGATATTCAAGTTCCCCAGAGTCTATTGCACTTGGCTCTCAAGGCATGATGCATTCAAAATTGATGCCACCAGAATTTATAAGAAATTCGGGAAGTCTTATCAAGAATGCTTTACCAGAAACTAAATTTCCACGTACGGAAAATAACGTATCATTTTTGGAAATCACAAAAATCTCAGAGATCTCAATGATTTTGGCGAGCAATAGCCTATCATATTCAATAGCCATCCCATTATTGGATCTTGCAAATTACACATTCTTTAAGGCTTCGCCATTACCTATTTTGCAAAATATCAGTAACTCAACAGAAACTTTTGCTTATATATGGCCCAAACGTCAATTTATTGCCATAGATTCTCGAGCTAACACTTATATGGCTATGCACTAGTCTAATGTGAACGACAGTCGTTAGCTCCGAGATAGAATGATATGTAGAAAACCAGCACCTGTCAGGGAGCTTACGCCTGTCGCATTGCGCGAGATCGAAATTGCTATGAACATGACCATAAAATCTCTCACAGAGTGCGACCTGCGAGTAGCACACATGAAAGAGACCTATTGGATGCGGTTACACGAGACCAATGCATGGGTGTTCTCGACTATCAGCGAAGAGCGCATATTCATTCAATGCCGTGGCAGTGAACACATCTCGACACCCATAAATGGGACGGGCATCCTTCGAATGCTGCGAGGATGTATGGCAAGCACATCGAATACGCAGCTGACGGCCTCCAAGGAAATCGAAATTTATCATAGCTTTCCTATATTCCAGAGTACCAAACTGGATATTGTAAACATATCCAATATCACAGCTGGTATAGTGGACATCTCACACCTACAGGAAGCAATGGAAAGCGAGATCCTGGACCATCACGCAGTCCTGATCCCAGCGCATTCAGACTCACTGGAGACTGGCCCAAGCCTACACGAGATCATCGCGAAAGCTCGCAACATTGGGAATTATTCAGCAGTGAAACAAGATCTGGAGAGACTACGGAGCTACCTCCCCACTCTGCTGACAATCGGTTCAGGGGCAGCCATTTTCATCATTTTCATATCAAAATTCATGGGAAAATTCATAAACCCCATCGAAATGAGGGTGGAACTAATTCGGAAAATTATTGATTCAGAAACCCGCTAACCAGAGACCAATGAAGGAACAGGAGAGGACGAGCAGCTGCAATCCCCATGCAGATCTTCCGCACTGTGGGTGCGATAATGGAACATCCATCAAGACATCCACGGGGAGATCGACCCCACACCCAAAAAGATGCTCGCCGAGAATATCAACTCCAAAGCGCACAGGGCATCAGAGTGCCAGCCACCCGTCGCTCGCCATCGGGCGAGCACATCGCACACATCCAACAGCGAGCGTTCTACCTGCCGTCGGATCGGGGATGACGGCAATAGAACGCTTCCGGGTGCTAAAATCTCCAGCGGCAATGCAAGTATAGACTCACCATCTGTCACAGGATACACTGTGAACTTCATCACCATCGGCAGCACGTCCATCATTGGGCATCTCATCAGTGAAGATAGTGGCAGTTGTTCGATAAGTTCGTCAGAATTCTTGAATTGGAGCATAGTGGAAGGAATGGGGAAAAACCCATCGAAAATTTCTTCTTTGTTCCAGAATCCATTGAAAAAAGCTTGGGAATGGGCAAATTTTGTTAAAAAATTTCGGTTATATTCCGAAATCTCATTCGAAGAGTTTGAAAATTAATCAATTCCACTTGGAAGTGTGAGAAATATACCATAATCCCATTTGAGAAGTTTCAAAATGGATAAACTACATGCATGAATGTCAGTTGTAATTCAGAATTTCATGTGAAAATTCCAGGGATGAGAAAAAAAAATTTCATCGAAAATTTTGTGCTTGTTCCAGGATTCCACTTCAGGAGTTCAAAAAAAAGGAGAGAAGATGGTCAAATGCCATATCGAGATTCCTCTCAGGTTCCAGAATTTTATTGGTCATAGTCTTGAGAATGGCTAGAACTCGTCTCAAAACTACAGCAAAGTGCCAAAATCCCTTCGAAAATTCCATTCGAGCTTCAAATTATATTCAGAAGAAGTCCAAACGAGCATAAAACTCCTTCGGGGAATTTTCATTTTAGCTTTGCATGATATTTCGAAGAATCAGGAATGGATAGAATTTCATCAAAAATCTCTACTTGAGTCCTGAATTATATTTGTAATGATCAAAAATGGACGAAACCTCCATTGGAAAATTTCAAGTGAACACCAAAGATCACAACACCCCCACAGCATTTATGCATCACTACACTGAAGACCCCAAACTGCGTGCGAGAGAGCACACTGGTGGAAGCATCAGGCAGGTACGTCTGAACCGTCCGAAGTGCCTTTCAATCCAGAGGGCAAGCATCAAACGGGATACGAGAGATGATCGAGCCCATGCCTTCTCGGAGAGCACTCATCTCCGCACACGTGGCAAGTCGGATCGGAACTACAGCTCTCACCAACAGCCTCTGGAGAATAATATTTCTCACAATGCTCAACATTCATCACTAACACACAATAACACACACACACACACACCTCGAATGCGTTGCACGGTCACCACAGTGAAACTTTTCCGAAGAGCGCGGTATTAATGGCAAGCTCGAAAACGCGAAGCCACTCTCGAACAAAGCCGGATTGGCACTGACGAGAGCCGTCGATGACGATTCTCGACAGCCACAGCGGATCCCGGGTCCAGCAGCTTTGAAATGCCCACCCCTCTTCATACGGAGTATGAGCTGAAGCACAATATCCTACCTTATCTCAAGGTTAGTGAGCCGGCAACGGTGTCGAAGGCTCAAACGGAGTCAAGAGTAATCTCTCAAGCCACGACACATTATACTAACGAGCCTTTCATAAACGCTCAAAATCGCGTAAAAACGCGAGAGCGGAGAGCCAAACAATGCGGAGTCATCGAGAGGGTCACCTTACGACCGACTCACGAACTTGTCAGAAAAATTTTCCGAATTTTACAAATTTTCCGGAAAACTCCTTGTAGATAGCTTTTCTACTGTCGGAAAAGCGCTCCCACGAAATTTCAGCTCAATCGGACGGTTAGTTCCGGAGCTACGCCAATTTTTGCGATCAATCAAAAATCACCTACTCTCGCAACATCACACCCGTTATTCCATCCCCAAACCCACAAAATCTTGAGAATCCCAACTCTACACGAACATAATACAAACTTACACAGATAAGTACACAAAGGTCCACATACTTACATCTTTTAGGTCACTATTATAGAGCAATAGAGCTCATAAGGTCAAAAAATGCAACGGAAACGAGTGAAAAAAAAACTGCCCAAATTTCCACAGCCAAACGCTGAATTTTGAAAAATCCGAGGGTATAAGCACAGTTTCTTGTTGTCAAGTGTTCAAAGTAATGTATTGACGAGGTTTAAGCATGAAAATGGATTGTATAGTACCCCGAAAATGAATTCGGAACATGGAAATTTCTCGTCCGTGAAAAGTGGAGGAAAGCAACTTTTAGCCTTTGAAATTGCCACTGTAATGCGAATTCCAACCGAATCAATCTCATAGACATTCATCATTATCGACCAACAATATACCTACTCTGATCAATTGTTATTTTAGCGATTCGGAACATGAGAACGTCATAATTCATGTCCCGAGAGGAGAAATGTACCTCTCGCAAGGGGAAATCAACCACATGCGGAATACTCATTTTCTCAAATTTGAATCAGAATTTTTACCTGAGAACCATGTAATAGGTAGATCATTGTATGAACTTGATGAATAATAATTGACTAGACACGAATTGCCAATCCGGTGCGATGCTGCAAATCGGCATCGACCATGCTCCTTCGAATCCGCCTCAATGCTGATCATCGGCATTGATTCGGGACGGATCGCCAATCCGGTTCAATGCTGCAAATCGGCATGGACCCTGCTCAATCAAATCCAGATCGTTGCTCATTATCGGCATTGAAACGGGACGAATTGCGGATCCTGAACAATGCTGTCTATCGTCATTGACCGTGCTCAATCCAATCCGGATCAATGCTGAGTATCAGCATTGGATGGGGACGGACGGTCAATCCGGTTCAATGCTGCGGATCGGCATTGACCATGCTCGATCCAATCCGCATCAATGCTGATTATTGGCATTGACCGAGAACGAATTGCCAATCCGGTTCGCTGCGGGAAATCGGCATTGACCATGCTTTATCAGATCCGGATCAATGCTGATCATCGGAATCGGAAGGGTCGGATTATCAATGCGGACGAATGCTGTGAATGGATATTGATAGTGCTTAGTCAATTTGGACCAATGCTGATTATTGGCATTGTATGAGGACGAATTTCCAATCCGGTTTGATACTGATGATCGGCATTGACCGTGCTCGATCCAATCCGCCTCGATGCTGATCTTCGGCATTGATTCGGGACAAATTGTCAATACGGTTTGATGCCGCGAGTCGGCATTGACCAAGCTTAATCCGATGCGGATCGATGCTGATTATCGGCATTGACTGGAGAAGGATTGCCAATCCGGTTCAATGCTGATTATCGGCATTGACCATGCTCGATCCAATCCGGTTCGATGCTGATGATTGGCATTGAACTAGGACGGATTACAATCCAGATCGATGCTGTTCATCGTCATTGACCATGCTGAGTCCAATCCGAATCGATGCTGATTATCAGCTTTGGAAGGGGACAGATGATCAATCCGGTCAAATGCTGTGAATCGATATCGATAGTGCTCGATCCAATCTGAATCAATGCTGGAAATTGGCATTGAATTAGGATGGATTGCTCATCCAATCAAATGCTGATTATCGGCATTGACCATGCTCGGAACAATACCGATCGATGCTGATTATCGCCACTGATTCGGGCCGGATCACCTATACGGATCAATGCTGTCTATCGACATTGACCGTGCTCAATCCAATGGGGATCAACGCTGATGATCGGCCTTGCTCCGGGACGACTTGTCAATCCGGTCCAATGCTATCGATCGATATTCATAGTCTTCAATCCAATCCGGATCAATGCTGATCATCGGCATTGACGCGAGACGAATTGCCAATCCGGTACGATGCTGTTCCTTGTAGGGGATCAAGCTCGGTCCCGTTCGGATGGATGCTGATCATTGGCATTGGGAGGGAACGGAACATCAATCCGGTCGAATGTTGTGAATCGATATCGATGGTGCTCAGTCAATTTGGATCAATGCCGATTATCGACATTGAATTAGGATGCATTGTCAATCCTGTTCGATGCTGATGATTGCCATTGACCATGCTCGATCCAATCCGCCTCAATGCTGATTATCGGCATTGACTCGGGACGGATTGCCCATCCGGTTCAAAGCTGCGGATCGGCGTTGACCCTCCTCAATCCAATCCGGATTCCTTCTGACTATCGGCATTGAGTCGGGACGGATTGCCAGTCCGGATCAATGCTGTCTAGCGTTATTAACCGTGCACAATCCAATCCGATCAACGCTGATGATCAGCATGGATATGGACGGATTATCAATCCAATCAAATGTTGTTGATCGGTATTGATGATGCTCAATGCGATCCGAATCAATGCTGACCATCAGGATTGGCTCGGGACGGATTGTCAATTCATCCCAATGCTGCGAATTAGCATCGAACCTCTCCAATCGAATCCGGATCAATGCTGTTTTTCGGCATCGAATTGGGACGGATTGCCAATCCAGTTTGATGCTGCGACTTGGCATTGAGCCTATTGAATCCAACCGGAATCAATGCTGATTATCGGCATTGACTCGGAACGGACTGCCAATCCGATTCAATCCTGTCTATCATTATTGACCATGCTTGGTCCAATCGGAATCAATGCTGATCGTGGGCATTGACTCGGGACGGATTGTCAACCCGTCTCAATGCTGCGATTCGGCATTTATCCCGCTCAATCCAATCCGGATCCATTCTAGATATCGGCATTGGATCGTGACGGATTGCCTATCCGGATCCATGCTGTACATTGTTGTTGAACATGCTCAATCAAATCAGGATCAACGCTGATGATCAGCATCGGATGGAGACGGTTCATCAATCCAGTGAGATGTTGTGAATCGGTATAGATGATGCTCAATGCACTCCGGGTCAATGCTGTACATCAGGATTGGCTCGGGACGGATTGTCAATCCAGTTCAATGCTGCGAATCGGCATTGAGCATGCTCAAACCAATCCGGATAAATGCTAATCATCGGCTTCGAATTGGGACGGATAACTATTCGGATCAATGCTGTCTATCGTCATTGACCATGCTCAGCCCAAACCGGATCAATGCTGATTATCGGCATTGGAAGGGGACGGATCATCAATCCGGTCAAAATCTCCAGATCGATATAGATGATGCTCATTCCAATTTGTATCAATGCTGATTATTGGCATTGAATGAGGACAGATTACCAATCCGGTTCAATGTTGATTATCGACATTGAATCAGGACGGATGGCCAATCCGGTTCAATGCTGATGATCGGCATTGACCATGCTCGATCCCATCCGCCTCAATGCTGATTATCGGCATTGACGCGAGACGGATTGCTAATCCGGTTCAATGCTTCAGATCGGCATTGACCATGCTGAATCCAATCCGGATCAATGCTGATTCTCGGCATCGGATTGGGACGGATCATGAATCCAGTTGAATGCTCTGGACCGGTATGAATGATGCTCAATGCAATCCGGATCAATGCTGATCATCGGCATTGGCCGGACGGATTATCAATCCGGTTCGATGCTGCGTATCGGCATTGACCATGCTCAATCCAATCCGGAACTATGCTGACTATTGGCATTGACCGGGGACGGATTGCCCATCCGGTTCGCTGCGGGAAATCGGCATTGACCATGCTTTATCTGATCCGGATTAATGCTGATCGACGGCATCGGAAGAATCGGATTATCAATGCGGACGAATGCTGTGAATGGATATCGATAACGCTCAGTCAATTTGGACCAATGCTGATTATTGGCATTGTATTAGGACGGATTGCCAATCCGGTGTGGTACTGATGATCGGCATTTACCGTGCTCGATCCAATCTAGCTCAATGCTCATTTTCGGCATTGATTCGGGACAAATTGTCAATACGGTTCAATGCCGCGAGTCGGCATTGACCAAGCTCAATCCGATGCGGATCGATGCTGATTATCGGGATTTACTGGGGACGGATTGCAAATCGGATTTAATGCTGATTATTGGCATTGACCATGCTCGATCCAATCCGGTTTGATGTTGATGATTTGCATTGAATTAGGACAGATTACTATCCGGATCGATGCTGTTCATCGTCATTGACCATGCTGGGTCCAATCCGGATCGATGCTGATTATCAGCTCTGGAAGGGGACAGATGATCGATCCGGTCGGATGCTGTGAATCGATATCGATAGGGCTCGATCCAATCTGGATCAATGCTGGCGATTGGCATCGAATTGTGACGGATTGCTCATCCGGATCGATGCTGTACATTGTTGTCGAACATGCTCAATCCAATCCGGATCAACGCTGATGATCAGCATTGGATGGAGACGGATCATCATTCCAGTTAGATGTTGTAAATTGGTATAGATGATGCTCAATGCGATCCGGATCAATGCCCATTCTCGGCTTCACTGGGGACGGATAGCGAATCCTTCTGAATGCTGATTATCAGCATTGACCATGCCCGCACCAATCCGGTTCAATGCTGATTATCGGCATTGAATAAGGACGGACCACTATCTGCATCAATGCGTCCATCGTCCTCGACCATGCTCAGTCCAATGCGGTTCAATGCTGATTATAGGCATTGGATGGGGACGGATCATCAATTCGATCAAATGCTGTGGATCGATATTCATAGAGCCCAATCCAATCTGGATCACTCTGATCATCGGCATTGAATTAGGACGGATCACCAATCCGGATCAATGCTGATCATCAGCATTCGCTGGAGACGGATTATCAGTCCAGTTAAATGCTGAAAATTGGTCATGATGATGCTCAATGCAATCCGGATCAGAACCGATTATCGGCATTGAATGGTGACGGATTTTCTCAATCCGTTCCAATGCTGCTAATCGATCTTGATACTGCTAAATCGAATCCGGATCAATGCTGATTATCGGCATTGACTCGGAACGGATTGCCACCCGGTTCGATGCTGCGAATCGGCATTGAGTATGCTCAATCGAATCCGGATTAATGCTATTATCGATCCGGTTCACAGTTGTGGATTGATATTGATTATGCTCGATCAAATCCGGATCAATGCTGATTATCGGCATTGACGCGGGACGGATTGCATATCCGGTTCATTCTGTCCATCATTATCGACCATGCTCGATCCCATCGGGATCAATGCTAATAACTGGCATAGAAAGGAGACGGATAATGAATCCGGTCAGATGCTGAGAATCGACATCAATAGTGCTCGATTCAATCCTAATCAATGCTGATTATTGGCATTGATTCGAGACAAATCGCTAATCAGGTTCAATGCTGATGATCGACATTGACCATGCTAGATCAAATCCCGCGTGAATAATGATTATCGGCATTGACTTGGGACGGATTGCCAATCCAGTCCGATGCTGCGAATCCGCATTGACCAGGCTCAATCAAATCCGGATCGATGCTGATTATCGGCATTGGATGGAGACGGATTATCATTCCAGTTCAATGCTGTGTATCAATATCGGTAAGGCTCGATCAAACTCGGATCAATGCTGATAATCTGCATTGGCCGGGGACGGATTGTCAATCCTGCTAGATTCTGCAGATCGGCATTGAGCATGCTCGATCCGATCCGGATCAATGCTGATTATCGGCTCCGAATTGGGACGGATTACAATTCGGATCAATGCTGTCCATCGTCTTTGATTATACTCAGCCCAATCCGGATCAATGCTGATTATCGGCATTGGAAGAGGACGGATCATCAATCCGGTCAAACGCTCCGAATCGATATTGATAATGCTCATCCAATTTGCATCAATGCTGATTATTGGCATTGAATGAGGGCAGATTACCAATCCGGTTCAATGCTGATTATCGCCATTGAATCGTGACGGATTGCCAATCCGGTTCGATGCTGATGATCGGCATTTACCATGCTCGATCCCGACCGCCTCAATGCTGATTATCGGCATTGACGCAAGACGGATTGCCAATCCGATTCAATGCTCCAAATCGGCATTGACCATGCTGAATCTTATCCGGATCAATGCTGATTGTCAGCATTGGATTGGGACGGATTATCAATCCAGTTAAATGCTCTGGATCGGTATTGATGGTGCTCAATGCAATCCGGATCAACGCTGATCATCGGCATTGGCCGGGCGGATTGTCCATCCGGTCCAATGCTGCGTATCGGCATTGACCATGCTCAATCCAATTAGGAACTATGCTGACTATCGGCCTCGACCGGGGACGGATTGCCAATCCGGTTCAATGCTGATTATTTGCATCGCCAATGCTCGATCCAATTCGGTTCAATGCTGATTATCGACTTCCAATTGGGACAGTTTACTATCTAGATCAATGCTGTTCATCGTTATTGACCATGCTCATTCCAATCCGGATAAAAACTGATCATCGCCTTCGGGAGAGGGAATGCTGTCAATCGATATCGATAGACCCCAATCCAATTCGGATCAATGCCGATCATCGGCATTGAATGAGGACGGATTCCCAATCCGGTTCGAGGCTGATCATCGGCATTGAATCAGGACGAATCGCCAATCTTGTTCAATGCTGATGATCAGCATCGACCATGCTCGATCCAATCCGCCTCAATTCTGATTATCGGCATTGACTCGAGACGAATTGCCAATTCGGTTCAATGCCGATAATCGGCATTGACCATGCCGAATCCAATCCGTCTTAATGCTCATCATTCGCCTCTAATGGGGATGGATTGCCAATCCAGTCCAATGCTGCAATTCGGCATTGCCCATGCTCGATCAAATCCGCCTCAATGCTGATCATCGGCATTGAATGGGGACGGACTCTCAATCCGGTTCCATGCTGATAATCGGCATCAATCTGGATCGGATTGATCACGGTCTATGCCGATTTGTAGCATCGAGTCGGGTTATCATTCCATCTCCATCTACTGCCGATAGACAGCATTGATCCGGATTGGATTGGAATTATCAATGCCGATTTGTAGCTTTGAACCGGATTGGCAATCCGTCCCCTGTTTTTGCGTCCATGCGCGCTGGTGGTTCAGGGCGAGAAATGAAAGGACGCAGCGGGTAATACTAGGGAGCACCTGGGCTTCATTGCACTTCACTCTATAAAAAACTCACATGGTGAGCGAGGGAGT
>JAPYYZ010001752.1:0-14444 GCA_030522705.1 Eretmocerus eremicus | reverse complement strand
TCTTAAATGCGCTACAGGATATCTCTAAATGATTGCACTCAAGAGCTAGCTGTATCAATAAGAGGCACTAATAGCATTTTAGTTCGACACTTAATGGAGGAATTGCTCAATATTAATAGAAGAGTAATCATCGATGATCAAATTGGTAATGATGATTGTTCTCCGACTCCATATTGGTAGTCTTTGAATGAGGTGAAAAATGAGTCGCAGTTATCTCTCCTACTAATTTGCAGGCTAACCAAGAAGTTACTACATATCGAAATTCTCGATCTATGTTATTGTTATGAGAATGTTTAAATCTTCTTAGAAAATCAAAGATTTCCCAAGTACCGTGAACCGAAGCTACTCTGACCACCGGGGTTACTTTGCTCCAGTCGTCCAGTCGTATTTTTGCTATATAATTATGGATAAATCCGTCCCAGAACGTACTGTGGGAGCTCATTCGAAGGCGTTTCTAAATGAGCTACCTCAGAATGTTCTACGATCAGATCATCTGAAATTATGGCTAAAATACGAGTGAACCAAAGTGACTCCGAGGTGGCCAAAGTAGCCCCAGTTTACGGTACTAACAGCAAGTAGATACCAATACTTGTAAATGACCAGCACGCTTGCAAGCATGCCAATTTTGTAATATCGTCTGAAAGCGAGAGCACTAACAATAATTTTGCTCTCGACTCCTAAACCTCGTTCGACAAAGTACTTACATAACTTTGTACAGTAAATCTAATGAAATTATCGCTGACTACGAAAAGTAGTCAGTGATAATTTCATTAGGTGGTAGAAGATCAATATTAGTACAATAGAGTTCAAGTCGCACATGACTCTATATAATTTCAGCTGCGGAAAATAGTTTGAATATTAATGCGCGTAACTGTAATATATCCATAACATTGTAAAACCTTTTTACATCCGTGACTCTGAACTAGAGAAGGCAGAATCATGAGATTTGTACGAATAGAGATATTTCATGGACGATAGTATCTAATGTTTCTAGAGAATTTTCCATCTTAGACTCTTTATTTTAGAAAGAATGAGGATGGAGCGAGTTGAAGGGAAAAATGACAAGGCTACGGAGAATGATTCTATCGTTGAATTAGAACATTATTTAACAATTTTATATTCATGAAAATTCGTCTAATCAAGAGTGAAGTTTAAGTTCTAAAGAATATTCACGTCTCCGGGAGAGATTGGCTTCACTCCCTTGTGATTTCCAGGCTCGATTTTCTGGCATCAATTCAGCGCGAAGAGAAAAATTAGGTATCATAATTCTTTCCCCGTTTTTTCCCCGTTCTATTATAACATTTTGCAAAGGGACCATCGAAAATAGCCAAACATTAGCTCGTCACTACATATTTATACAGTCAGAATCAGAGGAGAATATTCAATTTTTGTAAATTTAATAATGATTTTTGAAGATGTAAGCGTAGATTAGCAATTAAAATATTATCGTTAGAAAGCCTTTGAGATGACCGTTTTTAGACGTCAGAGACTTATTCTGTAATTTATATGAGTGGCCGTAACGTATCAAACTGAGATATCATCGTTACTTTTTACCCTCTTCAAATTGCTCAGCGATCCTCCCTTTTTCATGGTAAGAGAAAAAAGTCCACGGTGAGGTTCGCATCTCAGAATTCTTTGTACCTCGGAATAAATCGCTTCATGACTTCGTCGGTGACGATTCCTCAGGTCGATCTGTCTCTTCTTCGCTAGCTGTAACAACAATGATTTCCATAAAGTGATTCTATAATCAAATTCATCAAGGGTGCGTCTACATTGCCTGGGGTCTAGAGCGTGCGTGGAAGTCAGGCTACACGTCACATCGAGTTTCACTACGGGGTAATGGACACCTTCACTTGTTGTTTCTCTTGTTGAGTCGATGATCCCAGATTCTTCGGTCACTGCCAATATTCCTTGTCCTTTTTTTCATAGAGGATGGTGTCATGAATGAAGAATGCTGCCCTTGCGATTGAATTATTGTGAAATTATATTGGAGCAGAATAAAAAGGAATAGTAACTCCTCGTACAGGAAACTTACTCTTGGGCCAATTGTTGCAGGCAAATATTTTGAGATATTCGATGATACTCAGATGCGACTAATGATGTTGCGAAAAATGTGAAAAGGATGAAATGACTTAAAGGATCGGGATAACTTTATAATGTGATTCTGGGATTTTTGAAAGAAAACGATCGTCTTTCTTTTTCGCTTTTTATATTATCGTCTCTCTTTCTTCTACATCGTCATGAGATGAATTCGAAATTTTTACATTAACTTATCTCGTGATGTTATCGCAGCTATCCTTCAATTTTTTAAATTTTTTTCGTAATTTTCTGAAGTTTTCTTTATTTTTCTCAACCGATACGAAGAAGAATGTAAACGAAGTGTACACTCATTCTTTGAACGTCTCACGTGCAGTATGTTCGCGCGTAAATTTCTTCACTTTCGCTCCCTTCGAGGAGTTGATAAAATTTATAACACAATAACGAACGCGGTTCTACTTAATCGTCTTAATCACTATTAAAAAAGGAAGAAATAAATTCGGTAAAGTATACTCTCAATCAAGGGAAGTAAGGTACAAACAAAACATGTAGCGGTCATTACGGTCGTATAGGCCATCTATCCCTTTCTCATCTCGATGATAATTGATTCGAGTAAGAAGTTTTGGCATACTGATCTCGCGCGAATTCGTGCGGTGCAATTGATCTATCAGATCAACTGAATCACAGTTATTCTCTCAACTCTACACGGTATTTAAAATCCAATTACGCAGTAGCAGAGTTTAATCGCAATGAGATATCTCTGACGATTGGGAATTACAATTTTGATCTTGGCTCAAGGTTGAGACAGTCTGGTTTGTAAAAATAAGAGTCATGTTTGATCCCCGTCATAGAATAAAAGTACACCGTAATGCGCCAAAATTCAATGAAAAAGACCTCCAGAACTCAGAGCGTTGCTGCGTTTGGTCTGCTCGTCTGACCCAATCCTGTCTCTTACTACTGCGAAGCTCGTCTCGCTCGACCGCTACAAGGTCTCGGCGCGTCTCGTTCCCTACTCCGGGCCAAACTTCCTCGAGCTCGCGAGAAAGTCTGCCCGACCGGAGTATCTCCGAGCTCGCGCAATTTTACTCTCAATAATTTAACATCTTATTAATCATCACAATACTCACAATCTTTCTCTCGCCATCACATTCGCTCTCTTTTTCTCTCTCTTCTCTATCACACTATATCTCACCGTCTCACTTTCGAAAGCCCACTCGCGCCCGGATCAGCATTTCTTTAGGTACGTATTTTTTTTTCCAGGGCTCGATAATTGCGCCACGATCTCTTGATCGATCGTCGATCTTTCGGCGCGAGTAGCTGCGTACAAGGTATACTCGAGGCGCTCGTGGGCGCATTGGTAGCAATTAGCGCGCTCCTCTCGTTTGAATAATTTTACAAGTGGATGCGTCGCGCAGCTCCGCCGGCTGCTCTAAAACGTCGCATCCGAGTCCACGTCACTGCTCCAATTTTGGTAGTTTTTTTTGCGCGTCAGGTTCCCAGGAGAGTCGAATTACTGAGGCTGAGGCTTCACCGTCGGCGAAACTGCAATCATAGAGTCAGACACGGGCATCTTCAGGTTTTCACGCTATCCTCTTGGAAATTCTCGAGCGTATCAAGCTTGCCGCGCGCTGGTGGATCTTGCAAAGCTGATCAGTCGCCAGAATAGTTGTAGGCAGCGAGGATGCATAGCGCTTTCTTGGGATCTAGGTATGTTGCAATTGGCTGGAAGCGAGCTGGCGCCGAGTTGGACGCTTTTTCTTGGACTCTTTGCGGTGGCGCGATTCATCTGCCTTTCGAGAAGGGATGTAATTTTGGCGGCATAGCAGCAGAAGTGGCAAAGCAGTTCTGTTAGAGTGTGTAGATTCAAGCAGGCTTCACTCAATTTCTTCAGTCTTGGCGCTCGCG
Source organism: Eretmocerus eremicus (assembly GCA_030522705.1). Lineage (NCBI taxonomy): Eukaryota > Metazoa > Arthropoda > Insecta > Hymenoptera > Aphelinidae > Eretmocerus > Eretmocerus eremicus. The sequence continues at coordinate 10,502 of JAPYYZ010001752.1, read as the reverse complement.
AGGATGGATTAATTCGGTGTACATTTAAGCGATTTCATGTAGAAATGTTATTGACCTTCAAAACGCATCGGTCTGGTTAAAAGCGTCGTCTTCAAAATGATTGGGTCTGTATTTTCAGATGTGGAGTTTTTGGATAGTAGGCATCCGACAGATTGGGTTTGATTTTCATCCTTGACGCTTTTGGCGCAGCAAAAAAATTCCGATGCCTCGATTTAATCCTGATAGTTTACGAAAATTGGCGGAATACTTCCGATAAAATATTTTGAGAAGGGTTTTAAAATTTTGCTCAAATCGAGAAGAGCAACGAAGCAGGATAAAAAAATCCATCACCTGTCAGCCTGTAAGTAGCGAGTTATATGTTTATCGAACGATCAGCTTTTGTTAGTTCAATTGAACAAGTCGGGCGCAACAATTCCAGTTTCCTGTGGAATTTTATGATCGACCTTTGGAGCGTTTTCGATTTTGCTGTTATAGAAAGAAAATTGAATAAATAAATAAGCTAAGCATAAAGCACAGCGTCTATATAAATTTTATGTGGACTGACATTGCTCTTTGAACTGTGAAAACTAGTGTTACTGCGGATGTAGAATTCCATATCCGCTGTGACACTATATTCCACTATATTCAAAAAGTATTTCGGCATTGAGTAAAATAAAATTTGGACTCATATAATTTTGGCCTAAGATTACTCTACTTCAGGCTCTGCAATTTCTTTTTCACAAAAATCACTCGAAATGACCAAAATTCATTTAAAAACTTCCGGAGTTATTCTCAAGATTTTCCCCAAATATTTGAACAGAGCGTCATGTTTCTCAACCCCTTGAGAGGCGTTTTTTTTCGTACATCATCATTTTTTCGTCAAAGTATATCATTCATATATCATGAGAATTCAAGTTGAAACGCTCGAAAATTGGCTGAAAGAATAGCATATTTTCCAGATCTGGCAAGCGAATAATTAGTCTTGCTAGAATAATTCTTGGAGAGTATGTCATCAGAAGGCGAGGAATTTTCTAAAATGTTTCCAGACTTTTCCCATTTCTTCAATGCAAATTATTTCAATTTTTTTGAAAAAATTTGACGTAGAAATATGTAACCCCTTCCGTGAAAAGGTTAGAACCCGAAGGTTACCAAAATTGCGCTGTATCTACGCGTGTGGTACAAATCGATCGATGAAATGTAGCTTACCTTTTGATTCAGGGACAGAAGATCTCTGTAGTTTAGTGCCAAATCAGCCATCCTTCAGATTTGGTTCATAAGTCTAGCTACTCAACAGGCAAAGATGACAATAAACGGCTATGAGGAGTTGGGCGTAAGTGAGGTCACAAACTGAGGTAACACTGTTTATTGGGCTGATGTAAGAATAGGATTAAACATGTATATGGAACATGAAGAAGATAAATTCACGGCAGTATGTATGTGTTAGGATGAGATAAAAAAGGTATAGAGATTCATGGAGACATATGATGTCTCGAAAGGTATCTAAGAAATATTTATCAATTCAGCTTTATGTTTTTATCTGCGAATTCACTCATAATGAAAGAGTTCTTTCGGTTCAAATCTATGCAAATTAGTCGTTCATCAAGATGAGTGTAGAAAAAGAATCAATTAGCTGAGAAAGGACAGAAAAATGAGGGAAAGTCATCGAATTTTTGTAGATCATTGATGAACTCTGCAATCTCTCGACATTTGTTACTCTCTCAACCTCTAGTATATCCGCGACTTCCTCACCCCGTTGAAATTATGGATTCGTCTCTGAAATCTCGAGTTATTAATCTAAAAAATGCCGAAGATAGAGTGAAGTGGTCGAGCGTACGAGCTATTCTTTATTGGATTATGGCCTCCAGTGCCAGTTGCCCTACCATTAGTGCGGACTCAATTTGCTCTTCAACCCTAAAGATAATCGGGGGTCTCGGCTCACAGAAACATTACGAAACTTTATTCAAGAAATAATCAAAACCTTGGCTTGTTATCCAATTGCGAGTCGGATTGCTCAAAGCCCCTTGAAGTATTTATAATTTCTCATAGCTACCGCTCAATAAGGGACAACTCATACACTCAATCATTTCACTCTATCACCCAACACTTATCGTCACAAACGGAAATAAAGTTAAAATGTTCAATGAATCACTCTGAGAAGGTGTCTCAAAATTTCCAAACATTATTGTAAAAAAAGTTATCAGTATATAAGATTCTTTTTGGAGCCTAATGTCTCTATACATGACCGTTGATTGATACTATTAAATCGGTGTTCACTCTCGAAGCGAACAAAATACTGATCCAAAAAAAATTGTAAAAACAGGCATTAGTAATATAAGCATAATTTGTTCCACATCCTATATTTTCAATTCATTATAACAAGTATAGTAGAATGACTGCACTCTTCCTATCGTTTGGTACAATTTTCGACATCATCATCATAAATAATAATGCGATGCGTATTAACTCTAACTTTTACTTGTTATAATACCTCGCACAGTAAGGCGCACAACAGCCGAGTCTCATTATCTACTATACAAGGTGTACTCTTCCATCCACATATTTTTTGCTAAAATACCTCATTTTCATCTGCCAACTTTACAATCTATCAAGTCTTTTATGTGGTAGATTTTAATCGGTAAATTGTAAATTCGGAGGTGCAAAACTGGACCGATCGAAAGAATGGGCGAAGAGTACAAATTATAGAGCTACATCAGTACTCTCTAAATCTGTTCACTGTTGAAAGATTCACAGTTATGCATAGATGGAATCTAAGTACGCTATTGCGCAAAAGATGGAAAAATTAGGGCTAACTTCACTCATTGCGTGTGAACGCAGATTTTTTCATGCATTACGGGTGATTTCTTGTTGTAAATTTTCCAAGAATTCGGTATGCACTTTTTCTGACGACAGTTATTGTCGGTATCTTGTGGAGGATGGAATTTGTTTTCTGCAGTTTCAAACGTACATTTGAATGAGGTGCTATTTGCAATATTTACATCAAAGACGGTCAAGCTTCTTCCATCGTCGTATCTACTCGAACTCATAATTTCAAAGCAAACCAAATCGACCACGTACCGTTGTTTCCATAATCCTACAAGAATTTTCCCAAACAAATACACCCATTCAGCGTGAAAAAATCTAACGTTTCATTCATATAATTCCTCTACTCGCATTGCGCGTGTCGATCGAGTGAGCAAGTGTCTGTGTGTGTGTGTGTGTGTATGTGTGTGTGTGCGCGCGCGTGTAAGTGTGTAAGTGTGCAATCGTGAATTCTTAAATTAATCATTGCGAGAAATTTCTTCCTAATATTTGTTACTCTAAACTAGAAGAAGATTGGTTTCTTGAACGAGATTGATTTTCAATTCACTTTAGAAAAAATCTTGGAAGTGAGTTTATCACGGTCTATCATGATATTAGTGACGTAGTAGAAAAATGTTTTCACACGATCTAAATGTGACGAAAAATTTCACTAGAACCACTATCAATTTTCGTGAATAACAAATACAAAACGTGGAAACCCACGCAATATCTACGATGACGTCATTCGCGAATACTTTTTATCCATACTGTGATTATCATTATTGTTCATTAATAGTGCTTCTGCAAAGTTTAGTCTTGATAGTGAATAGAGACACGCAACGATCAAAATCGTCAACGACGCACAAGTATTCTTTTGTTCCTAATTTCTATCCACATTTGCCCCAATTAATATTCACCTCAATCATTCTGGTTTCGCTCGGCGATGGCACACTCTATATGATGAAGTAATTTGATAATTATTTCATGTGAATTCATTGCTGAATTTACATGCTCACATCAAGCTGCGCAAATGATCTATCACGTGATGAATGGCGTATGTCACAAGATCACACGAGTCTTTTCATGAGTTAGAGGGTCATAATAAATTAAGAGCTCAAATGAGAGTAAAAGACTTGCACACTCAGACGAAAAATTCCATGCCTCACGCGCGCAATACTTGCTATTTCAAAGAAGTACAATTACAAATAGGAGGTATATTTACTTTCGTCGATAGCGTACAACACTATCCTAAACTCAACTGTTCGATGCGAATGTGGATTTAGGCTTGATTTTACCGCGATTCTCGCTATAGTTCTTTTGATTACTTACACGTTTCATTTGGTAAGAATCGACCAGGGAATTAATTGAAGGATCAAGTTAGTTCGTCAAGCTTTGTTAAGGTTTGTAAGTTTCGAAGTAGTTTTGATATCATTATTCATAAGTCATACTTCTACCGAGTGTTAGCTCTGAAGTAGTCGCATATCGCAGCTGAGAAAGCGATTATTTCATCGGAGGTTGAAATTAGTTGAATAACGCTGTGGAATCTTTTTTTCAATACCAAAATCAAATGGTTGAGTCGAATAGTATCTCCAAAGGCTATCTTTCTGATGTATCCTCAACATTCGATCGGATATTCACTAATTGTACGTCAAAATGTTTTAGTGATTCGCGATTATACATATCCACAAAAATAGTAAGTAATTCTTTTGAGAAAGAAGATTAATCGAGCGTGTTATTTGAGGTATGCAGACAAAGTATAGCTGAAAAATAATTATGAGAGCTAGACACACAAGACAATAATGATAGGGAAGCTGTTGCAAAGCAAACAAGAATCCATTTTTCATATAGGTGCCAAACATTTTCATGTTTATATTCATTTTCCTCCACGAAAAAGCAAAAAAAGATTTCATTCGAAGGATATAGATGTAACACAAAACTGTTGGATTTTGATATTAGAACCATAATATACACACTTGGAGGCATAATAATTCTGGTGAAAGGGAAGACGCATGCAAGTAAGTAACAGCAAAAAGGCTTCAACTATTACGCTAAGTCTCAAGATTGAAGGTGAGAAATCGAAGCGGCTGAAACACATTTTAGTGAGAAAAGGTATAGAATCCTTCTGAAGATACCTATAGGATACCTTCATGTAGAACCGGCACTTTATTGCCACTCATTCTACGTGTGGTAAGATGGAGATTCGCAAAATTTCGAGTTACTCAATATTGAGCCAAAATCGAAAAAATGATTAGAAAAATTAATCAGTGTTAAATTCAGATTTAAATGCATTGAAACATTCATAAAAAATGGGACAATTTTATTCGATTCTCTAATTTTTAGCTATCTCATGATTTTCATTACATTAGTTCTCGTGTATCATTCATTTCACCAACGAACTTTGAACGAGATCAATGATTGTGGAATTTCTCTCTAGCAAGGAAGAATAACAAGTTCATAATTTTCCAAGCTTAAATTTACAGCAAATTGATAATTCTATATTATTATGTACAATTGAATATTTATTTTAAAAATCCTAGTCTTCTCCGTTCTGACTCGTAGAATTGATACAAATTAATCCTATCAAACCAATTTTGCAATTCACGAGTCCTGAGGAATATCTCAACATCTTATGGACTTGTGATGCAAAATGTGAAGTGACCATACGGAGTAAAGTACGTGATCACATGTAGATGAAATTTCATCGAGAAATTGATAGAGAGATAATAAATCTTCAAAACCATTACCGCGCATTGTGATTATGCTATTAATGGAAAGAGAAACTACTAAGCAGCGGGGAAACAGAATCGTGTCAGGACTGACTGCATAATGAATGACAGAGATTCAAAGGTGCAATACTACACACATACAAGCAAATATATATATAAATATATAATTTTCTTAGTTCAAAGCCTGCACATTTCAATTTAATAGAAGAAAATAAGCTTGCAGTTGAAAAATAGAGCCAGCGTTAAGTAGAAATAATTAGCATCTAGGAAACAGGAGATAATTGCCTAGCAGAAAAAAATTTAATCCAAAGGCACTTGTACAAAATAGTAAGGTCGTATGTTTTCAATTCATCATGGAAAAATCAAATCCAAAGAATATTCCCGCCATCACTGTGATCGTATTAGGTGCACAGTGATTGTAGTCTTCGCTTATGAAGTACAGCGCGGTATGGAAACGGTCGACCTCTGACTATGAATCATTCATTTAGTCTTTACCTTTACTCCTCTCTACGTGGCTCAACTAACACCATGCGCAACAGTCAAAGTAATTAAAATCTCACTTAGACACACTTCTTTCTTGTTTAAGGATATAAGTTTTCCTCGTAGAGGATAAGCTAAGCTTTTTTTTGCTCTTTTTTTAGTTAAATGCAACTGCAAGTCCAAGGCGATGTGCTTGGCTTCCGTAAGAAAGGCATCTTTCATTTCAAACAAATATTACACCCAGAGGATTGTTTATATGGGTCCGTAAAACAACAGTCCAAAGAATACAGCCCACATCAGAACAATCCCGTGTACGGTGTAGATAGGGTTCTCACCATCAGTGATCTTTCTGGCAGTGAATTTCAACGTTTCGTCGAGAAGTACTACTGGAATCGAGAACTTCATAACAGTCACCCATTCTTCTGCCGTAAGAGGAGTCACTTGGAATACAGCCTAGAAAAGAAGCAAACAATTTGAATTTTCTCACTCGAATGGTCTGTTTTGTTGATGGTTATAAATTGATAGATGATAATTAAAATGAAGAATTATAAAATGTGATTCAACGAGACAACATGGCTAAAAACAGCCTACCTCAAAAAACTAACTTATATAAATAAAAACAAGATGGTATTTCGCTCTTTAATTCGTTCATACATTGAATACAAGAGAAAATGTCATGTTAGTTTTAGTTGAGAAATACTCACCGACAGGACTTCAACATGAAGAATGACAAAGTGGAGTGTGAAAGAGAGTGCCATTGAAGCAATCAGCCAAATGTTAGACCATGGTGGCATACTGATCAAGGACTGATTCTCGGACAAGCTGAAATATAAACAATTATAAGTTGATAAAGTAAACGAGCGAAAGAAGAAGAAATTATGAAAAAGTCAGGCTTCTAACCTGTTCATAGCATTCAACATCTCAATAGTGACAAGAACAGAGAGAGCCATTGTCATGGGATGAGGATCGTTGAAGACTTTGCAGTCAAGACCTTTGAACTCCTCACCACCACCGATACACGCCAAATGATGTGTCTAGAATACAAAAAAGTCATTTTTGTGATGAAGTTGTGGAACTTACAATGTTTTCATCAACGGTTCAATGAAAGCATTCGATAGAATTACGAAAAGTAACGAACGTACCAGTTGATAGTAGTTCATCTGAGGTCCATTCGGACTGTACAAGAACCACCAAGCTGCAGAGCCGACGGTGGCAGCGCCGACGTATCCTCCAATAGCCAAATAACGGAAGAACAACCATCCCGAAATAAGAGATTCGTCTGCCTTACGAGGTGGCTACGAAAAAACATTTATTCGTGAAAATCTCAATAACGTTGAAAGAGAATTGATCAATCTCTAAGACGTGTGGGTGAAAACTCTCTCAGTAATTTGAAGGTTTCATTTGTACCACTTTCAAAATTCAATCAAGTTCAAGGAAATAAAAAACACGATCGCGTACTTTTTGCATGATGTCCAGGTCAGGAGGGTTGAATCCAAGAGCTGTGGCAGGAAGACCGTCCGTCACAAGATTGACCCACAAAAGTTGAACAGGGATCAACGCTTCGGGAAGACCAAGCGCGGCGGTTAAGAAAATACTGTAACATTTACCAATCTTTTTTAATGAAGTGTCCCAGAAGGATTCCCTGTCGTATTTTCTCTAGATTATTACGTATTTCACTTTACCTGACAACTTCACCAATATTGGAAGAAATAAGATAACGGATGAATTGCTTCATGTTGTTGTAAATAGCACGACCTTCTTCAACAGCAGATACAATTGATGAGAAGTTGTCGTCAGCCAACACCATCTCGGCGGCAGACTTGGCCACAGCGGTTCCTGATCCCATAGCAATACCAATTTCGGCTTTTTTCAAAGCCGGAGCATCATTCACACCATCACCTGTCTATTGAATGAATGTCTCTTTTAGAATAGGGATTATTACTCTAATCATATATTCTTGATTCATCATGTAAATTTGGAGAGAGAACATTAGATCAGACTTGAGTAATGAATGAATAATCGTACCATAGCAGAGATCTCGTTCATACTCTGCAAGAATTCAACAATCTTGGATTTGTGGGCGGGCTCCACACGAGAAAATAGCCTGGCCCTAGCGCAAGCAGCTCTTTGTTCGGAGATGGACAAGTCGTCGAATTCTCGACCAGAGTAGGATTTGCCAGTCGTGTCCTCATCTTCTGCGAAGACACCAATCCGCCTGCAGATAGCTTCGGCGGTAGCCTTGTTGTCGCCGGTAATGACAATAACGCGAATTCCAGCAGCACGACACCTGACAATGGAGTCGGCAACTTCTTTACGGGGCGGGTCCAACATGCCGACGACACCAACGAAAGTCAAGTCTCTCTCGTACGTGTAGAACTTGGTGGAGTCTCCAAGGTCCATGTCGTCGGGCTTCATTGGGTGGTCAGAGGTGGCAAGAGCCAAGCAACGCAGAGTATCACGACCCGTACCATATTGACGGGTGAGATCGAGGATACGGTTCTTCAAGGTAGAGGTGAGCGGGAGCTTTTGTGATCCGACGCGGGCGTGCGTGCACCTGGAAGAAAATTTTTTAGATCAAGCAAATCCACTACAATGATGACGAGAATCGATCGCGAAAATTTACGTATGGACGTAGTATGGAAGATTAGAACGATGTTTCTCAGCCGGCTGTTGAGAGAGTAAAAAAATGGGACAAACCTGTCGAGCACACCTTCGGGTGCACCCTTGACGAACAGTTTTGGTCCAGTTCCAAGTTTGGAGGGTTTGAGTGGTACGCAGTACGAGGACATGGATTTACGGTCACGAGAGAACTCGAGAGTGAATTCCTTCTTCCACTTGGTCTCGATGTCTTGGCGGACGACAATGGCAGTGCCACGACGGTCCAGGCCGGTCTTGTTGACGCCGAAGGGGTTGATCTTCTCGGCGAGGACGATCAAAGCGGTTTCGGTGGCTTCGCCGACCTTCTCGAAGGCCTGCTTGAACTCGTTGAAGTCGATGGCCGAGTCGTTGCACATGATGCAGATGGTTCCGAGCTCGTGGAGGGTCTCGTACTCTGCTCCGCGGACCTTCTGTCCCTTCAAGTAGACATCACCAATGGGCTCGTACGTCGAGCCGGTGATCTCGAACTCGAGGAAGTTGCTGTCGTTGCCTTCGATCCTCTCGAACACAAACATTCTGAAAAATCAAAGCAATCTCATCGTACATTCTCTCGAAGATGGAGGATATTCCGTTTCAAAAGACACAACTAGATCGTGTCGTGAACATTTTTGAAGGAGAAAATCTCACGAGTGGCGGTGCGATCGACTCACCGGCTGACGGACATCTGGTTGGTGGTGAGAGTACCAGTCTTGTCGGAGCAGATGACGGAGGTGCAACCAAGAGTCTCGACGGACGGCAGCGACCTGACGATGGCGTTCTTCTTGGCCATGCGCCTCGTGCCGAGAGCCAAGCAAGTTGTGATTACGGCGGGCAGACCCTCGGGGATGGCGGCGACGGCCAGAGCGACGGCGATCTTGAAGTAGTAGATGGCTCCCTTGATCCAGGATCCGCCGTGGGCCGGGTCGTTGAAGTGGCCGATGTTGATGGCCCAGACGGCGACGCAGATTACCGAGATGACCTTGGACAGCTGCTCGCCGAACTCGTCAAGCTTCTGCTGCAGCGGCGTCTTGATCTCCTCCGTCTCGGACATCTCAGTTCGGATCTTGCCGATGGCAGTGTTGAGGCCGGTGCCCATCACGACGCCGCGAGCCTTGCCCGCGGCTACGTTCGTGCCCGAGAACAGGATGTTCTTCTTGTCCTGCGAACGAAAGAGTAACAAATCATCAGCTATCCATGGGTTTAATCGTTCATACGACTAGAGGATGATGAATTGAAGGGAGAGCAAAAGTGCGTAGTATGTTGAGCTTAGTATTGAAGTCTCTTGCAGAAAAAATTAGTTGAAATAGTTTAGGAATCCCTTTTTTGAACATGACTGACTCTAATTACGTGAACATTGAAATCCACGAGAGAGATTGTGATTTAATGTACAATATTTCATTCTTCGGTCAGTTGGAAGTTTATTGAGCTTAAAAAATTGAAGGATAAAGCCCTTGGTAAATTTTATGCCAAGGAGTGAAAAGCATATCAGTTTCGACTTGGAATCTCACAAGATATTTTCTATTTGTTGAACAAAATCACACTCTGAGGAGAAGGTCAAAGTCTTCAAAAATTGCTTTGAACGGATTAGAGTCTCCATAGGTATTGTGTGCTGACCTGGTTGACGGCTCGGGGGTCTGGCACGGGGTCGGTGTGCTTGATGACGGAAACGGACTCTCCGGTGAGGATGGACTGGTCGATCCTGAGCGTGGTCGAGTAGATCTTGATGAGTCGGATGTCGGCGGGGATTTTGTCTCCGACGGACACCTCGACGATGTCTCCGGGCACGATCTCCTTCGCCCTGATCCTCTGCACGCCGGACTTGTCGCCTCGCACGACCTTGCCCATCTCCGGCTCGTACTCCTTCAGCGCCTCGATGGCCGA
>JAPYYZ010001751.1:0-14894 GCA_030522705.1 Eretmocerus eremicus | reverse complement strand
AGGGCCTTGATACCGAGAAATTTTCTCTTAATGCTTCACATACTTCACTTTATTCCTATTCAATGGCAGGTTGGGCATCATACCATAGCATTAATCACCAACCCAGTATTAAATCTTTTATTGAAACAGCTAAACCCTCACGAGCCCCATCAATTTCAAAACGGTTTTCAATGTAGAATTTCCCGAGGAATTCGAAAAAAACATCAAATTTAGATAAAAATGGGCCTTAAGGCCCAAAAAATGTGATTCCCTGAAAAAAATCATTTTTTTGAGGTTATGTTGACCTTTTCAAGATCTGAGAGTATTTTTATTGAAAAGTTCAGGAAATTTCACATCGATTCATGTTTTTTTGATATTCTTTTCCATGGGGCCTCATATGAGTGAGAAATGAATCAAAAATAGGAAAAACCGATTCTTTAAGCAATTTTAAAAACGAAAACAGCGCGTTTTTCATCATATTTTGACCTACAGAACATATGCCTAAAGTTTGAAAAAAATCTGAGACATGCGACCCAAAAGTGAGCGATATTAAAAAGAATGCCTGATATATATATGAGGATTTGTAATTGATTTGAAATATCACTACGACTTCCTAAATATTTGTCAATAATGGAATAATCAAGAATTCGATATGTGGAATTATCAGATTTGCATGCATTGAATGAGCAGTTCGATTTGAACAAGATGAAATAATTTATTAAATTGACAAGTGAAGATATATGAATTCCAATGACAGTAGATGGACAAAATTCGGCGATGAATTCGCTAATCCATACAAATGATTCAACTCAAAATTGTGGGGTTCTTAAATTGAAGTTCCGGTGAGTCAGTGAGGTCCGTCAAGGCGTAGATGGATGATGAACAAGTTGGACGAGTCCTGGAGCTGGTATATTGCTGGCCCTTTGCAGCTGGGTCTGGGTAACGCCGGCCTTCTCCTACGGCGGGATCAAGTCCACGAACTCGCTGCTACTGTTTCTCCGAACTGGCTTCGTCGCACCTTCTTCTAAGGGTGCTTGAGCGAGACGATATGACAGGCTTAGAACTTCCGGAGAGCTCAACTGGTCTCTGGGACTAACTCTCGCGGACAGGCGCGAGTAATTGAGAGCCCACGGAGACTGATCAGTTGGTCGAAATTGCCGTCCGTATTCAAAGCGTCGATTATTCTGTAATAATTTTGGAATTCAAGTCATCCAGGAGTCACAGAAGTGTGACCCCCAAGCTGCAGAACCCAATGGAACCACATGAGTGACTCAAGTGACTCAACCTGAGTCACTCGTCCAGTTACTCATTTGTGACTCGATTCCGTCAGCCAGTCACAACTGCAGAGCTCATCCGACCTGGTTTACATAGATTTTTGTGTGATCAAATTTTATGCAAGTGGACACATCGTGCTTCTGGTATTACAAGATTGAAAAGCGTATCGATCGGTCCGTCAGCGTCGACGGGACGTCACATCTCCCCCCTCAGACCAATTCCGCCCCGGGAATGATCCGAAGAAGGGACGCCCGATTCCGTAAACTATGCCGGGTTCCGAATGACGATGTACGCTTTTGACAATACATCTTTGATTTTTAATCGATTTCAAAACGATGAGTTAAGCTGGGGTGCAGTGTGAATGTTTTATGTGTGTATGTGTTTGTTTGTGTGTATGGGCGTGTTTTGGTCTTCGGGTGATACTTCTAAGTTCTAGGCTGAGGGCTTCTTCGTCTTACACTTTTTGCTCTTGCAGGAAAGACAAACGGATTCCTTTATCTTGAATCTCCTCATGCATGAACCTCCTGCCCGTTCTTGATGACACTCGGCGCAGGGCCACCACCTCACCGGTGGGGTGTTGTGGGGGTGGCGACAGAGGTGGCACCAATTATTTCCTTCCTTTTGAGCTCTGGCCCTTTTCCTGAGGTTCTTCATTCGTAATCTTGTCTATTTCCGTATCTTCCCCCGTCTTTTTTGTCGTTCGAAATCTATTTTTGCGGATTCTGATGATTCGCTGATATCGTTTTGATCATCTGAGGAAATTTCTGTCCAATCTGCGGCGGTGCTTTGTATTGTAGGTGTTGGTGTTGTGATTATCAGTGGCTCAAAAGTCTCGTGGGCAGCAATGGTGTAGAATTGAAATTTCTCTGCGCTAAGGTCGGCCGTAAGTTCAGCTGCTCCTGGAATTAAGTCAGGAACATCATGGCAGCGTGTGAGGCTGTAAACGGTCCTGTTCATGAATGTAAAAACGGAATTCGTATCATGTTGTTCCTGGCTCGTCGACGGGACCGCATCATTGTTGCAAGGGATAATAGCATCGGAGGTAGCTGGTGTGTGACTGCTGGTGCGTCTGACCGAAGTATGTGAGGCAGTAGGTGGAGTAGGAACCGATACAGAGCTCACGAGATTCGGTGTATTTGGTGCATCAGACGGGGTGGCAGGGCTGATTTCGAGGTCTATAAGTTGTGGCTCAGCAGACGATGAATTGGTTCTCGCGGCTGAGTTGGATGTTACGCGAGCGCACGCGCGCGCATCGCCGTTGGCGGATTCGAGTGTGAGGTCCACTGGTCGTGACTCAGCAGACGACACGATAGCCATCTCGTCCGCGGTTGGTGTCCTTGAGAGCGGGCGTGCTCATTGCTGGAGGCGAGGCCGGTCGCAAGGTTCACTGTCTGTGACGCAGCCGACGATGCGATAGCCACCTCGTCCACGGTCGGTGCCACGTGGGAACAGGCGCGCGTATTGTCAGAGGCGGGGCCGATTACGAGCTTTACTGTCTGTGATGCAGTAGACGACACGTCGACCACCGTGTCCATGTTTGATACTGGGTGAGCGCGGACCTAAGTGTTGCGAGATTTCGCTGGCTGCGTCACTGTTTTTCCGTCATGTGGTGTAGCCACCTGTGCCTCGTTGGAGTTTTGCGCACGCGGACTGATTATGCCACGTGCGTAAGGTTTGAATGCCGCGTATCCCAACACAGGCAGTATTTGAAGTTTCATCGAGATACTCACATTTCTTACACCGACGGATGTTTGGCATGCGGCATTCATCAACTGTCGCTGGCTGGAATCAGTTTGCGTCCTGACTGAAGGGAAGGGAAGTCCGTGCTATTGTCTTCGTTGATGTTATATGCTTTGATAACTTCTTTGTAGATGCTCACCGATGTTTCCACTGCTTTCATCTTCGTGAGATACCTCCCTTTTGCTGCATTGTACAAGGATCGAGCGACCCGTAGCTCGTCCAATTTTCCTCCCATAATGTTTTTGAGGCTTGAACAAACTAAATTGATGCTATTATCCATTTTGTGTTTCTGCGGAGCACGTAGCAACGAGACTGATGAATTATAGCGCTTGCTTCGACTGATAGTTGAACTGGTAGAGTCGGTAAGTGTCAAGGAAATCGGAGTTGTTCGAAAGTTCATGGTGGCGCCGCGCCATTTGTTGGGCTTCAAGCTGTACTGACAACGTGGGTAACTGGCGCGAGAATTTGAATAATGTCAGAGAGTCAGTGGTGTTTCTAGCGTGTGTTATCAGCTTTTTCTCGGAGTGTTTGGTTTGTTATGTCCGGGTTTGAATCTTATGTATGTTGTATGAACGCTACTCCCAGCTCAAAATATCCTTGTTGAATATATATATGATAATTACTGATATTCTGATGATCATATATGTTAGAGTAATAATAGTAATTGTTGAGTATATACAAAATATAATAATCTGATTTGCAATTTATATAATAATTATTGACATTGTATCATCATATAGAGTAATAATAATAATGAATCGTGGTTTTTTATATATAACATTATGAGTTAATACGCAATTCCCCCATTTTGAAGGAGAAGAATCCTTTCTTTTCCCTCTTTTTTGTTACATAATCTCTTATTTCTCTGTCTCAATTCCCCGACATCAGCGCTTTATGCCAATGTTAATATTAATGATAATGATGATAATTCAAGCAACAAATACATTTTCCTGTGGTTTGGGGCTATGAACTTGCAATAACTTGTAGGAGTTTTTCATGATTGATTTGATGCTACCCAGTTATTCATAATGAGATACGATATATCTCTATATATGGTAGTTTTCTACATTTTTGTAAAATAGTACGAGAGATAATGGACATACAACCGTGGTGCATTTGCAGATGGATTTTGAGAGGGATGTTATGCATGCATATCAAATATTTTGCATTTTGGCTTTACTGAGTTTATCCCGAATCGTGCTGAATTGCGTTCCTTGCTCCCAAGTTCGTGCTTTGTCGGTGTCGTGCAGTCGGGGCTATAGAGTCTGTCATATTTTCGCAGTCGTGAGGCCTATGTGACGCGAAGTCACTCGTTGCAGTGCGATGTGACCCATGTGACGCGTAGTCGTTCATCGCAGCGCGACGTCGGACTATGTCCAGTACTCATTCAGATTTTGAGGGTAGTCAACGCCTTGTCTAGGGAATTTGAGGGATTCGGTCGATCGATATTCTGGGATGTATGTGAATGAGGTTTTTTAAAAACTTGAGTGGTCTTTCGGTAAGTTCCGGGGACTAGTGAGTGGGACTAAAGCTCTGCTGGGTGTCTCTTCGCTCGGAGGTTGAGGCGATGCCTTTCGAGGTCTCTCGAAGTAGCTTGTGCCTCTATTCTTCTCAGAGTCCCGCGAATGAATATCTGCATTGTCAATAGTGACAATTCGAAGCTTCTGGCTATTTCTAATTTTCCTCATGTTCAAACATCTTTCAATTTTTCGAATCAAAATACAGAATATGAATGCGACTAGGATGGTAGTGGAGCAGGAGGGTCCCAGAAACTTATGGAAAGTGTCAGTGATTCGCTTTTGGTTAGATATATCTCGGTATTGTTTTTCAATTCCTCCCAGTGCAATCGCATTGCTGCTGGACAGCCAGTTGTCCACGGTTTGTGAAATTTCATGATTTTCATCTTGTAGTGCTAACTGGGCGTCTGGAGGAAGGTGTTTGGTGATATTCAATCCCGCCTCTGGTTCGCAAGCATAAGCGTATCCCAAATTCACCGTATTGATTCCATAAATCGTGAAGTTATCGGCGTGTGCTGTTTATTGGCCGTTGATGGAAAAAATTCCAGTACCATCATGCGTTAGGCTGGTTGAGGTTTCATCGGTGCAAACCAATCTCAGCCTGAAAGCTGACGGAGTAGAAAATAGCCATTCTCCCGTGGAAATCATCCGTTTGAAGTAGGGTTTCGTTGTTGAGGTTATGGCAAAGTTACAATTTCGTGGGCTGGTCGAAGCCTGTTCTGCTAATAATTCGAACTCACGGGGGAGCCGGCTCGATAGTTGTACGTTGGTTCAGATATTTTGCACAGTTCGGTATTATTTCTGTTAATGCAATGTTGGAGTTGATATCCCCGCCAAGGTTCATATGATCGGAAGTTCTTCGACACAAATATGTCCGAAAATGTGGGGATGCGAATACCGGACGATTTTTCAGTACATTTACCAAGACTGGTGAACTGGGGATTCTGTAAAGCGAAAACGGAGCTAACGGAAAGGTGAGTACTACGAGAAGTTTATGATTGGTTACGTGAACGTATGTTCTTGACAAGGAGAAAAGGTATTCAGGTGTGATTCTCGTTCTCCAAGGGTAACACGTGATCGGTTTTGTAGCTGTTCACGTCGTGTAAGAGATCCTGAAGTTGTTGGTGTCTTAATAATAGGGGGTGTAATTTTCCCCTCGCAGATGCTTCGATGGCATTTATGAGTGTCTTACAAGATGTAATGGAATGTTGTAGGGCTAATTCGAATTCCGTCACCCATAGTTCTAAATTTTCTCGGAATGATAGTAGTTCAGTGCTTCTTGTTGACGATGCTAAATCTCGTGAAAGTTTGGCATGTAACTTTCCCATGTTTTTACTCTGTGCGGTCATAGTTTTGTGAATCATGTCCACTTCTGATCTCAAGATATGCGTTCTTTCAGAAGCGAGCGGGGATATGTTTTGGTTGCGGTCATAGAGATCATTTACTTGTTTCGTGATGAGGTCGCGATCGTCGGCGTCCATTGTCCCGAACAATTTCCTATTTGCCCATCCAACTATCTCTGAAGGTGCCCCTCTCTTTCTGAGGTTGGGCCCTGTTGAGACAGTCGGCTGGGGGATGGATGGTCTCGAGAAAAATTCGGTCGGATCTTCCTGTAAGAATCTGATAGTGTACATCATAGCTTTTAACTCGGATCGTGGAATCAAATGGTCACAGTCCATGAATTTTGGAGCGCATTTTTCCCTAATTGAGCCTAGTTGTCTTTCTCTTCAATTGTCATTCTTTGACAACTTGCTGCAGTCTACCTCAATGAAAATTCTCCATTCTGATCTTATTATTCTACTTTCATCGATATATTCAAGATATAGTCCCTGGTTTTTGACAATAGGTGTTAGTTTGTGTGTTATGTTAATACTATCCGCCGAAAAACTAGTACTCAAGTTGGACAGCCATGAAAGGGCCAAGAGCATTGATCCGCAGGACACCATACTGCGCACCTGTAACAGGCAAGATTGATGCGATCTTGTTCGCAGAATGCACGCTTCACTTCATCGATGGGTCTCAGGAACGTTTCTCCGTTCAGAGATTGAAGTGAGACGTTATCATTTCTATGAATTCCTCTGATTTTAAATTCTCCATTGCAGAATTTATCAAGTTTTCCGGTTCGTGGCTCTTTCAAGACGTATACTTCCATTCCTACGTCGAGGTTCTTAGGCTTTTTATTCTTACCGTATTGCATTTTCGTCTTTCCCTTTGACTGTACCAGATTATTTCTGGCTGCTGTCTCAATTTCCACCTAGATTTTGACCAAATTGCATAGATATGAATTGTTTGTATCGAGTTCAACTTCATCTGGGAATTTCTCAATGGTTCAGGCTTTGTGTCCGTGAATTATTTCGGGCGGGCAGGTTAGATTGTGTGATTACACGCCCAGTTTGACAAGGTGGTTTTGGCTGTTCCGGTGGTTGTGATTGAGGGCTGGCGTCGTCTTCGACGTCGCCATCCTCTTGGTTGATGGTGCTTAGGGTTTTCCAGAAACTCGAGAGTTTGGTTCGTCCACTGCCAGTCAGTGGTAGCGGGGTAGATTTTGCGGAGATTTTTCTTGACAGTGACATTTTGGACCTCATTGCTTCCGGAGTTGGAGTTGTGGCTGGTGGAATAAATGAGTGGGCAACCTAATCTTCTACGATCTCGTTAGGGACAGGATCTGTGCCTAGATATGCTGGTAGTGAAGAAATTGACTTATCCAGGATCGTTTCTGAAGAGTCAAGATTCAGATCCGAAAATGTAAGGCAAGTTGGATCGTGAGTAACCCCTTCGCTGTCCCACCAATAGGATCCATTCTATTCGTTGTTTCTTATTGATGTGACTGACTGGTTGACGTTATCGGTCAACTTTGACCATCTCTTGGTAGATTGAAAGTTTGGCCTGAACTCTTCATCAGAGGAAGAGGAAGAATCCAGGTCGTTGGTGACATGATGAGTTGGAGTGTCATCTATTTGTTGTAGTTTTGTTTTCTGCAGAGAAAGCGGATGGTTCATTTGTGGTCAAATATCTCGCTCTGAGAATTCCGGGTCGTGGTCTTGTGACCCTTCATTCTCGGACGAGGAATTTTAGACTGGATGGTTTTGTCCTTCTCGTCTAGGAGTTCTGGGAGGAACGACCGGTTCCGCAATGGGATGAGAGGGGCGTCTGTGCCCCTGTGGGTACCGAGTACGGTGTCTTCTCCGGACTCGCTTGTCGAAGTTTGGGATGTTTCGGTTGGTGATTTGGACCCTTTAGTTAAGTGCTGTGGGGACGATGATGTGGCGCATCCATCGCGCCGTCTAGACAAGAAACTCTTGGCGATGTGGCTGCCGTCAAGATTACCTTGCCCTCCGGACATATTTGCGAATCTTTCAGGGGGTCTCACCTTTGACCCTTTTTTTCGACCTCGTCTTGGTTGTTGACTGGTCGAGGACGATTCCGAGGATGACTTGGATCGGGCATTTTCTGCTCGCCGTCATGATGTTTTCGTGGGTCTGGGTAGAAGAGGACACATTCTCACGGATGGAGTTGTTGATGAAGAATCCGAATCGGTGTCAGAATTGCCGTTATATGAGCTGGTGGAGGAGCATTCTCCGTCTGGATAACAGAACATGGGGACTTTCTCCGGCGCAGCTCATGAATCAACAGGGTTACGAGAGAGAGCGTCCGCGTTTGCATTTTGTAGACCGGGCTTGTACTTGAAAGTATAAGTGTACCTTCTCAAATTTGCCCTTAATCGGTTGAGTCGGCTCATAGGATCCTTGAGTGATTCGATCCAAGTTAGGGGCTCGTGATCTCCATAGATGGTGAAGTGGCGACCATAGGGGTAGTGTCGGAAGTGTTGCACGGCTGTGACGACCGCAAGACACTCTCTCTCGGTGGCTGAATAATTTTTCTCGGCTCTCTCCAGCGATTTTGACATGTAAGCAACCGGTTGTTCGTGGCCCTGTTCTCCTTGACTGAGCACAGTGCCAAAAGCAAAGTCAGATGCGTCACATGTCAGAACTGGAGCCTCGCATAGAGCCCTTTTTAGGACTTTGAAACTCTTCTGTTGTTCTCTGTTTCACTCGAATTCCTTACCCTTTCTGAACAAATCGTTCATGGGTTTAGCCTTTTTGGAGAAATCTTCAATAAATTGCCGATAATAGTTGGCCAAACCTAAGAAGGATTTTATGTTCCTTTGGGTTTTTGGAGTAGGAATGTTTTTCACTGCATCTAATTTGGCAGGGCCTGGTCTCAACCCGTGTTTATCAATCACGCGCCCAAGATACTTTACCTCGGGCGTTAAGAACTCACACTCTTCGGATTGGAGTTTCATGCCAGCGTTGGAGAGTCGACGGAAGACTCCCGTGACTTTAGCTCTATGTTCTCTGAGTGTTTCTCAGTAAATCATTATGTCATCTTGATGGGTAAGAATCTTCATGCCTTGGAGCCCTAGTATTATATGGTCCATTAGCCTTTGGAATGTGGCGGGCGCGTTGCATAATCCGAATGGCATGCAGATCCATTCGAATAAACCGAACGGGGTTCGAAAGGCCGTTTCTGCTCTGTCTGAGGGGTCAACTTCTATTTGGTGGAAGCCGCTGACAAGGTCGAAGACTCAGAAGTATTTCACCTTGCCCATCAACTCTAGGATCTCTTGTATGTTAGGTAATGGGTAGGATTCGGGTATTGTCTTTTCTTTCAATTTTCTTTAGTCGATTACCAGCCTATACCGTTTTTTCCCGTCGGGACTTGGTTTCTTCGGCACAATCTGAGTGGACTGATCCAGGGGCTGATGAAGGGTTGTATCACATTATCCTGGAGGAGTTTTGAAACTTGTTCGCGCACTTCCTTATGGAGGGCGAGAGGGTATCTGTACTGTTTGGCAACAGTTGGCTTATCGTCAGTGGTAAGGATCTGGTGTTTGACGTAGGTAGTTCTTGGAGATTTGTCTCCTGGTAACATAGAAAGATGGTGGGATTCACGGATTATCCGTTTTAGTTTTTTGCGTCCATGTCGACAAGGGTGTGACCGAAGTAATGAGTCCGAGATGAGTTTGACTCGTTCTTCTTTTGTTAGTTTTGTCGGCGGGTTTTCGGACTCCGGACCTGAGTCGAAGAAGTCGTCGGACCCTTCAAGGTCGAAGGAGTCGAGTTCTTGAGGAGGTATTTCTATAGTTATGTCTCTGTCGGATGTGTTGATGCCCATGGTATAAAATGTTCCATCCTTCACTGACGCGGCGGTTTCTCCGATGAATATATCGTTTTTTGTCATCAAGCGTGGAAAGTACGCATCGCCGTCAGCGTGATGAGTCCTCAATTTTATTGGTGTTCTCGTTTTAGCTGGGAGTGTGATTCGAGGAATGTTTGAGGCACAAAGCGTCTCAACTCGGGCGGGACACGGTTGATAGGGTGACTGTTTCTAAATGCTATTCGTGCGGTCTGCGAAAAGCGGAGTCACTTGCGTCATGTGCGCCACCGAGGGCAACGCTGCGTCACTAACATGTGACTCCGCCGTCCGGGACTTTAGCGGTGCCGGTGCCGGCGTTGGATCTGCGTCACTTGTAGATGGCTCAAGGGCATCTCGCTCGCACATGTGTAGCGCGTTCGCTTTTAGTCGTGCAGTGTTGTTTGGTGACGCGCCGTCCATGAATGGTGATGTTTCTGAGTCAACTGCGTCACAACTGCCTTGAGGGACTTCGGCTCTTCTGTCTGGTAATACTATGGAGTTTGTCATGGGGTAGGAAAAGATTTCTTCTTAGCCCATGTCTCCCTCTTCGTCATCTGAGGAATCGAGGTTAGGTTTTGGAGGGAGGAGAGGAATGGGGCAATTTCTATCTCTTTCAAGAGATATTGAGTTTTTTCTCAAGTAGGATCCAGGCTCCATATTTTCTGAAGTAATTTGAACCTAATATCATATCGTACTTGACGACACAAGTGGAAGGAAGAATGTGCAACCTCATTTCTTCCCCAAAAATGCAAGTCTTGATCACTCCGAGCATATAAACGGGATCCGCGGTAACTCCGGTGATTCGAATCACTCGCGATGCATCCATCTTTACGTATCGGTTCAGGGAATGTAAACTGACTGTACAGATGTCTGCTCCCGTATGTAAGTAGACAAGACCGATCTCTGATGAAAGTATGCGATGCTGAATTTTGATCATTGGTCCGATCCCTGGGCTTTTGACTGTTCGTAATCGCTCAAGCTCATCATTTTGATTTGTGAAGCTGCTGGCCTGCCCTTCGTCGAGTTCTGACTGCGGGCAGGCTTGGACTTTAAATGCAGCTCATCAGTAGGTTTCGCGGTTTGCGAAAGATTTTGGGAGTTCTGAGATTGCCAATTCTGATTTCGATAATACGCGTCATTTAGATACGGGCCCGGAGGATAGTGTCCAGGACATATGGGTGGCTGGAACGGATATTAATGATACGGATAGAATCCTTAAGGTGGGAAGAATGGATGCGGAGAGGGTTGAAAGTTTCTATATGGAGATTGGGACCTGTAAGGAGATTGGGATCTGTATGGAGATGAGGAACGGGGGTATGGTGAGTTTGGACGAGGTGCTGGGGACGATGATTGTCCGTGCGAGTTGGGTGGTCCGGAGTTCGGTGACGAGTAGCTCGAATTTCAATGAGCGATAATTCGTCCACTCGAGTCATATTCCATAGGAGGGGGAGCCGTGACGTCTTTGTTGTCGTGATGGTGGGACATTCCAATACGATCGTACATTCTGGGGTCATTTTTGTCCCTGAACGTGACTTGTTCCTGAGTATTCTTAGTATTTTTGGAAGTTCTAGATTTTTGTCCTTGAGGGGTTCCTGAGTTGGTATAATGGATCTCAGCTTGATGAATGTTGAGACTGACCGCGAAACTTTCAGCTTTTCGGCAGCTTCGAGGGCCGTGGTCAGGTTTTTAGGTGGGAGGAGAGCAAGGCCACTTCTCATGCCATCTGAAAGACCGCGTATGAAAGCATTCAATCCTAGCAATTCTCGTAGAGTCTTATCTATATTCGGAGCGTTTGGTCCTAAAGAGTCTTTAAGGGCAGCACAGGCACCTGACATCAAGCCTTTGATCCAAATATAGGATTGACGAGAAGTTTCACTCTTCTCCATAGAAATGGTCATAATTCGATCCACGTAATAATCGTACGGTTCTCTAGGCGTGGAATCCAGTTTCAAAATTTCCTCCAATTGATCGAGGGTTTGTATATCTTCATCCTTCAGGCATATCCTCGCATCTCCTTTAATCTTTGTTAATAGGCCGCGCAAAAAGTCAGTACGTTTGGTTTCTGGGATGGTATCGTGCTGATTTGTAACGTCTTGAACGAATTTGTTCAGTGACGTGGTTCCGTCAAATTCGTGGATGTTAGATAAGCTTCGCGGACAACATGACTTTGTGATGAATCTAATAGTGATTGGCACGTGAGCTTGAGACGTTCCTGATTTTCAATATCTCGCTTTTGGAGAAATGTCATGAGGGCTTTTTCGCGCACGGCTGAATCTGGAATCGCGCTAATTTGCTCAATGAATTTATTGGGTCCTTCTGGGTACGACATGGTGATGTGTGATGAGGGTAATATGAGTCTCTTGAGCGTTATTAATCAAGTATTAGTTGGGCGACCTAGTTTCATAAGCTGGTACGTCCAGGTCAGTCAATATATTATTAGCATGAACTCGGGAGTGAGGAAGGCTGAGCGCAATTATGACTGCTCCCCACAAGAGATGCCAAAATGCTATGTCCGAATTTGAGGGGTTCGGACGAACAAATATATTTAAGATTTAGGCAACAGCCTCATGAGCGGACTGCTCAGTTGCACTTTCTCAGTTCAGATAGTCAGCAGACTGGTATTACTTTCTCTTCGTGATATATCTCGTTCAGGACACGTGCATATATATTGGTGTGTATATATATTCATATATGTTTATATATATATGAGAGTTCGTCATTGATTCGAAATCTCACTACGACTTCCTAAGTATCTCTCAATAATGGAATGATCAGAAATTCGATATTTGAGATTATCAGATTCGCATGCATTAAATGACGAGTTTGATTTAAACGATACGAAATAATCTATCAAATTAACAAGTGAAAATACATCAATTCCAATGATAGTAGATGAACAAAATTCGACGTTGAATTCGTTAATCCATACAAATGATTTAACTTACAATTCTGAGGTTCTTAAATTACTTGGAGTTCCGGTGGGTCAGTGAGGTCCTTCAAGGCGTAGATGGATGATGAACAAGTCGGACGAGTCCTGGGGCTGGTATATTGCTGGTCCTTAGCAGCTGGGTCTGGGTAACGCCGGCCTCTTCCTACGGCGGGATTAAGTCCACGAACTCGCTGCTACTGTTTTTCCGGACTGGTTTCGTCGCACCTTCTCTGAGGGTACTTGGGCGAGACGAGATGACGGGCTTAGAGCTTCCGGAGAGCTCGATTAGTCTCTGGGACTAACTCTCGCGGACAGGCGTGAGCAATTGAAAACCCACGGAGACTGATCAGTTGTTCGAGATTGCCGTCCGTATTTGAAGCGTCGATTATTCTGCAATAATTCCGGAATTTATGTCATTCAGGAGTTACAATAGTGTGACTCCCAAGCTGCAGAACCCAATGGAACCACATGAGTGACTCAAGTAACTCGATTCCGTCACCCAATCACAACTACGGAGCTCATCCGACCTGGTTTCCATAGATTTTTGTGTAATCAAATTCCATGCAAGTGAACACATCGTGCTTCTAGTATTACAAAATTGAAAAGCATATCTATCGGGCCGTCAGCGTAGACGAAACGTCACAATAAATATCCACTTCTCTAGGATTATTCCGTAAAAACATGATCATTTTGTGGATCAAGTTATTCTCCAGATACTCAGCGCTGACTCAATCATCGTTCATATATGGTTTCGAATCATATCGTCTATTATGGAGGGAGTGTGTAATGGAGATCTTGATAGAATCTCACAGAA
Organism: Eretmocerus eremicus; assembly: GCA_030522705.1. Classification (NCBI taxonomy): domain Eukaryota; kingdom Metazoa; phylum Arthropoda; class Insecta; order Hymenoptera; family Aphelinidae; genus Eretmocerus; species Eretmocerus eremicus. The sequence goes on along the minus strand of JAPYYZ010001751.1, from coordinate 1,444 downwards.
ATTGTATGTTTCGAGTGATTTTTGTTCGTCTGAGCAAGGTGAAACTTGAATTTGACAGAATATATGAGCGTATTAATTGCATTCTATCTTATTCAGATTTTGAATTTGAGGACTATCTGAGCCTGAACTCTAGTAAGATGGTATATAATTAAATTTAAGAAAAATGGTATAATAATAGAAACATTCTGTAAAGAATAAGATGTAATATGAATAACAGGGTTCGTATCGTCGCACTCCGAATCGTTATACAGACGCAATCGTACTAAATTTCTTGTAACGTGCCACCATTCCTCCAACGGGAGTTACGATGAATCTTCGTATCAATGTATATTAGATAGTGCTTCATACGATGCAGAACTTTAGAGTAATTTCATGAATTATACTTATCATGATATAAACTTGTGATTGGTTGAAAGGAAATTCTAGTGTAACTTATCCAATTCGCGCCTAACCATATCTCATCTATGATGATTGATGAGAGATAGTTCTCAAGAATCATCCTGAAATTTTTCTCCCAAGGTTCATTACGGGTATGAGTCTAAATGTGAGGCGATTTACAGCGATGAAGATGTAGAAATCATTTCGTACGCGAGTCCACTTTAACCAGCTTTCAAGATACTCAACCTCACTATACACGCCTTTTACAAAACACTCATTCTCGATTCTCTGAGTGCGACTAATTACAGTGATACACAGGTGGTGTCAATCACCGTTTGGTGATCTCGGCTCGGAAGGAATATTTTCTCACCGATGACAACCGAAAACAGTTTCCACAGACGTATCAACATCTGTCAAGTGATTCTGATTCAATAGAGATTAAGGAGAATAAACATACATATCAGACACTACACAATAATTGGACGTGACAACAATTCCGAAATCAGATGTACAGATTTAATCTTCGCCCGTAACAGATTGGCAGAGAGGCATGAGAACGATACATAACGTGAAGCTACCCACCCCAATGGAACTCCACTTTGCGTGGAAATTCCACTTCTCTGAGTACCCTGGACTGAGGGAGCGAAAAAAGTTCTCGTGGAAGTCGTCACGGTTACTCTCAAGGAGATTGAAGAGTTCCTGTGATATTTGAGTTTCGGGCTATAAACACAACTCTTTGAATATTTCCAGAACTAATTCATTAGGTCTGTTTTAGACATCAAGATATGGGATATCATGATTTCTCATCTATTCCAGATCTCACTTAAGGCGAGGCCGTACACCGTCGCCCTATTGATTAGGACCTGGTGTATTGTAGGTGGCGCCACTGCAATTATCAACCGTCACAAAATCGCGACACGGAAACGGCAGATGGCGCCGCCATGATAGTTCGAACAAAACAAGGTATATTTAACTTATATCGATGAGATAGATCTCATCGATATTGGAACTCTATCGCTCGATTGATGAAATCATATTTTAGGAAATGACTTTATCGTTATTTCGA